>OY288109.1:58023552-58122969 GCA_958431115.1 Syrphus vitripennis
AAGCCGCCTTATTTTAGCGAAAACTTTAATATAAAAAAAACTATGCGAGCTACAAAATCGAGGGTTTCGCTATTAATCTAGTTGTTGGAAGCTTCAAATTTGGGGAAAAAAAAATTCAAAATTTTCATTTTTCAAAATTTTCAAAATTTTCATTTTTCAAAATTTTTCCCGCTAACTTGATAGTGAAAAAGGTGGCTTATTGAAATTTGAATTTCTATCTAAAAATGATGGGTAAAAGCTACAAATTTAATTTTTGCGCAACAAATTAGCATTCAAAAAGCTACAAATTCAGACAAAAAAAAAAGTTCAAAATTATTTGTTTTGGCCATTCCGCTGGGGTTTTCTCGTTTAAGCCGCCTTATTTTAGCGAAAACTTTAATATAAAAAAAACTATGCGAGCTACAAAATTAATTTTTGCGCAACAAATTAGCATTCAAAAAGCTACAAATTCATCCAATAAAAAAAGCTCAAAATTGTTTGTTTTGGCCATTCCGCTGGGGTTTTCTCGTTTAAGCCGCCTTATTTCAGCGAAAACTTTGATATAAAAAAAACTATTCGAGCTGCAAAATTAATTTTTGCGCAACAAATTAGTATTCAAAAAGCTACAAATTTAAACAAAAAAAAAGTTCAAAATTATTTATTTTGGCCATTCCGCTTGGGTTTTCTCGTTTAAGCCGTCTTATTTTAGCGGAAACTTTGATATAAAAAAAACTATGCGAGCTACAAAATCGAGGGTTTCGCTATTAATCTAGTTGTTGAAAGCACAAATTTGGGGAAAAAAAATTCAAAATTTTCATTTTAAAAATTTTTCCCGCTAACTTGATAGCGAAAAAGGTGGCTTATTGAAATTTGATTTTCTATTTAAAAATGATGGGTAAAAGCTACAAATTTAATTTTTGCGCAACAAATTAGCATTCAAAAAGCTACAAATTCAGACAAAAAAAAAAAGTTCAAATTTATTTTTTTTGGCCATTCCGCTGGGGTTTTCTTGTTTAAGCCGCCTTATTTTAGCGAAAACTTTCATATAAAAAAAACTATGTGAGCTACAAAATCGAGGGTTTCGCTATTAATCTAGTTGTTGGAAGCTTCAAATTTGGGGAAAAAAAAATTCAAAATTTTCATTTTTCAAAATTTTTCCCGCTAACTTGATAGCGAAAAAGGTGGCTTATTGAAATTTGAATTTCTATCTAAAAATGATGGGTAAAAGCTACAAATTTAATTTTTGCGCAACAAATTAGCATTCAAAAAGCTACAAATTCAGACAAAAAAAAAGTTCAAAATTATTTGTTTTGGCCATTCCGCTGGGGTTTTCTCGTTTAAGCCGCCTTATTTTAGCGAAAACTTTAATATAAAAAAAACTATGCGAGCTACAAAATTAATTTTTGCGCAACAAATTAGCATTCAAAAAGCTACAAATTCATCCAATAAAAAAAGCTCAAAATTGTTTGTTTTGGCCATTCCGCTGGGGTTTTCTCGTTTAAGCCGCCTTATTTTAGCGAAAACTTTGATATAAAAAAAACTATTCGAGCTGCAAAATTAATTTTTGCGCAACAAATTAGTATTCAAAAAGCTACAAATTTAAACAAAAAAAAAGTTCAAAGTTATTTATTTTGGCCATTCCGCTGGGGTTTTCTCGTTTAAGCCGTCTTATTTTAGCGGAAACTTTGATATAAAAAAAACTATGCGAGCTACAAAATTGAGGTTTTCACTATTAATCTAGTTGTTGGAAGCTACAAATATGGGGGGAAAAAAAATTTCAAAATTTTCATTTTTCAAAATTTTTCCCGGTAACTTGATAGCGAAAAGGTGGCTTATTGAAATTTGAATTTCTATTTAAAAATGATGGGTAAAAGCTACAAATTTAATTTTTGCGCAACAAATTAGCATTCAAACAGCTACAAATTCAGACAAAAAAAAAGTTCAAAAATTATTTGTTTTGGTCATTCTGCTGGGGTTTTCTCGTTTAAGCCGTCTTATTTTAGCGAAAACTTTGATATAAAAAAAACTATTCGCGCTACAAAATTAATTTTTGCGCAACAAATTAGCATTCAAAAAGGTACAAATTCAGACAAAAAAAAAAGTTCAAAATTATTTATTTTGGCCATTCCGCTGGGGTTTTATCGTTTAAGCTGCCTTATTTTAGCGAAAACTTTTATATAAAAATTAAAAATTTTATTACAAAATTAATTTTTTGCGCCACAAATTAGCATTCAAAAAGCTTCAAATTTGAGCATAAAAAAAATGTTGTTTTCCTATTTTAGTCCGCTAACATCAGTGTTATTTTAGCGAAAATTTTAATATTTAATAAACCTTTTGAGCTACAAAATCGGGTTTTGCACTAAATGCAAGCATTCAAAAAGCTACAAATGTTATTGCCTATTAAAATAACATATTCTTATTATTTAAGATTTTTACCGCTAACTTCAGACTTATTTTAGCAGAAAATTGAATAACTAAAAAACTAAAAGGGCTACAAATTTGCGGTTTGCGCAACAAATTAGCATTTAATTAGCTACAAATTTGGATAACAAAATAATTCGATTCCGCCAAAAAGCGTCCGCCAAGATAAGGGACGTCTTAAGAAAGATAGGATTTTTTTTTTTTTTTTTTTGAGTTTGAAAGATATTTTCCTTCCCTGAACTTATTGGGCCCTAATAATAATCAAATTTAGCAACGACTTTAATATTTCGAAAAAATTAATCATTATGTTATGGATTCTAAATACTGAACCAAACACTGCATGTTATTTTTTTTTTTGAAAGCCATTTCATAAATGGTTCATTATTTATTTTCCACTTAAATATTAATATCATACAATGTACGGTTTATTATTTAGAGTTCTTTTTAAAAGGGTCCATTTCACAGAATTATTTAAGTCGTCACTAAATTTGATTATTGGTAGGGCCCATTAAGTAGGCATCGGTAACTTCTTAGTGTAGTGATTTTAAATATATCAAATAACTTTTTTTTTATCGGCTGCGGGTGGGGTTTAGCCTTTATAGCCACCTCCTTGGTTTCGCTGGTGCCGCTTCCAAATCAATAGATTTTTATGGCAGTCAGGAATAAGTACAAAAAAATGTCTGAATTCTTTTCATTTTGAAACTCAATGATAAAATAGAATACAAGAATACAAGTGTTCTTCAAATAAAATTGGATTAAAGCTCAGCACCACTAAAAAGGAGTCTGATGATTGTCTGGCAAGCATGAAATAGCTATAACTCCGGCCAAAAAATAAAAATATAAACGAATTAATATAAAATTAATTCGTAAAAACAATTGATGGTAGTGCCTTAAAGTTGTTGTTGTTGTTGTTCACAAAAATTTCAATGCAATTGACGGAAGAATGGTTAAGTCTAATAAACTGACATTCTATGTACAAAAAAGTACAATAAAAATAATAAATTAATAAGAATAAATTGTGGCGAGCGCCAAACTCTTCCGTAACTCTCCCCCCTTTGATACAGACTACGATCTGTAGTATATCGAAGTAAGGTATGGAGAAAAAATGGAGGCGGAACAAGATAACATACTTTAGGGCGTTTGTAAAAATGCTGTAACTCCAAATGCATTTGATGAACAAGTACGACATCTGGACACGTAGCATCAGTGGTCTGAAGTGGTGTAGTGCGTAAGAGCACATGACTACAAACACTGAGCAAATCTGATATGCGTGGGTTCGTATCCTACAAGTGTTCTTAAAATAAAATTGGATTAAAGCTCAGCGCCACTAAAAAGGAGTCTGATGATTGTCTGGCAAGCATGAAATAGCCATAACTCCGGCCAAAAAATAAAAATATAAACGAATTAATATAAAATTAATTCGTAAAAACAATTGGTGGTAGTGCCTTAAAGTTGTTGTTGTTGTTCATAAAAAATTCACTGAATTTGTTTTGTTATGTAGTATTTTTGTTTATTTGTTATAATAATCTTTGTATATGAAAACTATAGTACTCTCATGGTGGAAGTCGAATGGGGCGACATCTAATGTATGCCGGCAACCCTTACTCTTTTTTTTTGCGGAGAGCTTATGGAGGTTTTAAATGATATTTATTGATATTTTTTGGATGCAATTATCCAAAAAATAGTCTCCTCTTGCTCCTACCACCAATTTTCGACGCTTAAAGACTCACCAAATCGAATTTTACACCTCACATTTTGCAGCGCCACCACCAGGATCCGGGCAACCCTAAAAAAAACTCGCCATGAGAGTACTATAGTTTTCATATACAAAGTAATAATCTAAAATCAAAAATAGAACTTGAAAAATTCACATAATGTGCAATGATTTTCGATACATGTAAATTTGTTCAAATTTTTTATTGCGCTAAAATCAGAAATAAACCTCAACCATTTGAAGGGTAATCTAATTACTGTTATTTGATGTGTGTTATTTGTTCGCTAGGTGGCCGACGTGTGGAACGTGTTCATGAGAGTACTATTCAAATTTATATACAATGGCCATGTCCATTGTATATAAAACCTATAGTACTATCATCACGATGGTTTTTGTGTTGTGGGGTGTGGTCGTTTGAGGGCGCACTTGTTTATATACAGAAACAGCAACCAGAAAATTAGTTAGGGGTGTGATCGCCAGGTGGCCGACGTGTGAAACGTGTTCATGAGAGTACTATCATTGTATATGAATTTAGATAGTACTCTCATGAACACGTTCCACACGTCGTAACCTGGCGATCACACAACTAACTAATTTTCTGGTTGCTGTTTCTGTGTATACACAAGTGCGCCCCCAGACGACCACACAACACAACTCAAAAATCATCGTGATGATAGTACTATAAGTTTTATATACAATGAGTACTATGCAAATTTATATACAATGGCCATGTCCATTGTATATAAATTTGCATAGTAGAGTACTCTCATGAACACGTTCCAAACGTTGTTGTGTGGTCGTTTGAGGGCGCACTTTTATATACACCGAAACCAGAAAATTAGTTAGGTGTGTGATCGCTAGGTGGCCGACGTGTGGAACGTGTTCATGAGAGTACTATGCAAATTTATATACAATAGCCATGACCATTGTATATAAAACTTAAGCGCCATTCATATGAGCTGCGACCTGCGTCTGCGAATTGCAAATGGTCGCAGAGTTTGACATTTCATTCATATGAGTGGTCGCAGACAGCTGCGAACTAGACAACACAAAAGCAGACAAACAACTTTTTTTGAGGTTAAGCTCATGCGAATTATTTGGTCGCAGCTCTGTGGAATGCGTCTTGGTTTTGTGGACTGCGAATTCACATTTGTTAGTTCGCAGTTCGCAGTTGTTGGTCGCATGGAATATATTGAAATGTGTTTTATTTGTAGTTTTAACTAATTATACGCATTATTTTTTATTTAAATTTGTAAATATATTCATTCATTCACTTAATCAAACAGTTAAAAAAAGAATAAGTTGATATTTGCTTTAGAAAAAGCTTTAAAAGAATTATTCGCAGACGCAGGTCGCAGCTCATATGAATGGCGCTTTATAGTACTATCATCACGATGATTTTTGAGTTGTGTGCTGTGGTCGTCTGAGGGCGTACTTGTATTATACACAGAAACAGCAACCAGAAAATTAGTATGTGCTGTGATCGCTTGGGGCCGACGTGGTGGAACGTGCTGATGATAGTACTATGCAAATTGATATACAATGGCCATGACCACATAAAAAAAAAAAAAAAATGATTTTGAGGTAAGTCGCGTGCGAACAATTTGTTCGTCAAAGTGCGGATCGTATGTGGAACGTGAATAAAGTTTGACAATTCAAAACAATCAGTTTGCAATTCACGACGAATATGTTTTCTGAAATTTATCTTATTTTATCAAGCAAAAAGCTTAGTTTAGTATAGAAACATTAAACCAAAATATACTTCTATCATTTTGATTAAAATTTCTGAAGAATTTAAAGGCCATTCATATGATCTGTGACCTTTGTCTGCGAATAATTCTTTTAAAGCTTTTTCTAAAGGAAATATCAACTTATTCTTATTTTAATAGTTTGATTAAGTGAATAAATTAGTACATATACAAATTTAAATAGATAATAGCCGTGTTTTATGAACAATTGATAGCAACTCAGCATAAAATTTTACACACAAAAACAATAACAAAAAAGTGATTATAAAAACTTTGTTATTGTTTCTCAGCAAAACAAAAAGTGAAAATAAATTTATTTGTTATTGTTTGTGTGTAAAAATTTTCCTGAGTTGCTATCAATTGTTCATAAAACACGGCTAATATTGCGTATAATTAGTTAAAACTACAATTAAAACACATTTCAATATATACTATGCGACCAACAACTCGCCTGCGAACTAACAAATGTGAATTAGCAGTCCACAAAATAAAGACGCACTCCAAAGAGTTGCGAACAAATAATTCGCACGAGTTAAGCCTCGAAAGTTGTTGTCGAAAAGTTGTTTGTTCAGTTTTTGTGTTGTCTATTTCGCAGCTGTCTGCGACAGCTCATGTCAATGAAATGTCAAATTTTCCGACAATTCGAAAACACAAGTCTTAGCTCATATAAATGGCACTCTAGGTTTATAAGCTGTTTAAAATCACGTTTATTCAATCATTCGTCGGTCGTCAGTGGAGAACAATTCTAGGGGCAATTCCCCATTAGCCTAAACGTATGCAACATTTTTTTTTTCTTTTTGTAAGCCAAATTTAATATATTCTTCGCGAGCTTTGTGCATTGGCTATCGTTGAATTTAAATTTATATTAAAAGTTTCGTTGACATCAGTTGTCCTGGGATAACCATTAAATAGAAATGCATATCAGACAACGAAAAACGCGGCTTACTGAAATTTGAATTTGTATTGAAAAATGATGGGTAAAAGCTTCAAATTTAATTTTTGCGCAACAAATAAGCATTCAAAAAGCTACAAATTCAGACAAAAAAAAAAGTTCAAAATTGTTTGTTTTGGCCATTTCGCTGGGGTTTTCTCGTTTAAGCCGCCTTATTTTAGCGAAAACTTTGATATAAAAAAAAACTATTCGAGCTACAAAATTAATTTTCGCGCAACAAATTAGTATTCAAAAAGCTACAAATTTAAACAAAAAAAAAGTTCAAAATTATTTATTTTGGCCATTCCGCTGAGGTTTTCTCGTTTAAGCCGTCTTATTTTAGCGGAAACTTTGATATAAAAAAAACTATGCGAGCTACAAAATCGAGGTTTTCGCTATTAATCTAGTTGTTGGAAGCTACAAATTTGGGGGAAAAAAAATTTCAAAATTTTCATTTTTCAAAATTTTTCCCGGTAACTTGATAGCGAAAAGGTGCCTTATTGAAATTTGAATTTCTATTTAAAAATGATGTATAAAAGCTAGATATTTAATTTTTGCGCAATAAATTAGCATTCAAAAAGCTACAAATTCATTCAATAAAAAAAGTTCAAAATTATTTTTTTTGGCCATTCCGCTGGGGTTTTCTTGTTTAAGCCGCCTTATTTTAGCGGCTTGATAGCGAAAAAGGTGGCTTATTGAAATTTGAATTTCTATTTAAAAATGATGGGTAAAAGCTACAAATTTAATTTTTGCGCAACAAATTAGCATTCAAAAAGCTACAAATTCAGACAAAAAAAAAAGTTCAAAATGATTTGTTTTGGCCATTCCGCTGGGGTTTTCTCGTTTAAGCCGCCTTATTTTAGCGAAAACTTTAATATAAAAAAAACTATGCGAGCTACAAAATTAATTTTTGCGCAACAAATTAGCATTCAAAAAGCTACAAATTCATCCAATAAAAAAAGCTCAAAATTGTTTGTTTTGGCCATTCCGCTGGGGTTTTCTCGTTTAAGCCGTCTTATTTTAGCGGAAACTTTGATATAAAAAAAACTGTGCGAGCTACAAAATCGAGGTTTTCACTATTAATCTAGTTGTTGGAAGCTACAAATTTGGGGGAAAAAAAATTTCAAAATTTTCATTTTTCAAAATTTTTCCCGGTAACTTGATAGCGAAAAGGTGGCTTATTGAAATTTGAATTTCTATTTAAAAATGATGGGTAAAAGCTACAAATTTAATTTTTGCGCAATAAATTAGCATTCAAAAAGCTACAAATTCATCCAATAAAAAAAGTTCAAAATTATTTTTTTGGCCATTCCGCTGGGGTTTTCTTGTTTAAGCCGCCTCATTTTAGCGAAAACTTTAATATAAAAAAAACTATGCGAGCTACAAAATCGAGGGTTTCGCTATTAATCTAGTTGTTGGAAGCTACAAATTTGCGGAAAAAAAATTCAAAATTTTCATTTTTCAAAATTTTTCCCGCTAACTTGATAGCGAAAAAGGTGGCTTATTGAAATTTGAATTTCTATTTAAAAATGATGGGTAAAAGCTACAAATTTAATTTTTGCGCAACAAATTAGCATTCAAAAAGCTACAAATTCAGACAAAAAAAAAAGTTAAAAATTATTTTTTTTGGCCATTCCGCTGGGGTTTTCTTGTTTAAGCCGCCTTATTTTAGCGAAAACTTTAATATAAAAAAAACTATGCGAGCTACAAAATCGAGGGTTTCGCTATTAATCTAGTTGTTGGAAGCTTCAAATTTGGGGAAAAAAAAATTCAAAATTTTCATTTTTCAAAATTTTCAAAATTTTCATTTTTCAAAATTTTTCCCGCTAACTTGATAGTGAAAAAGGTGGCTTATTGAAATTTGAATTTCTATCTAAAAATGATGGGTAAAAGCTACAAATTTAATTTTTGCGCAACAAATTAGCATTCAAAAAGCTACAAATTCAGACAAAAAAAAAAGTTCAAAATTATTTGTTTTGGCCATTCCGCTGGGGTTTTCTCGTTTAAGCCGCCTTATTTTAGCGAAAACTTTAATATAAAAAAAACTATGCGAGCTACAAAATTAATTTTTGCGCAACAAATTAGCATTCAAAAAGCTACAAATTCATCCAATAAAAAAAGCTCAAAATTGTTTGTTTTGGCCATTCCGCTGGGGTTTTCTCGTTTAAGCCGCCTTATTTCAGCGAAAACTTTGATATAAAAAAAACTATTCGAGCTGCAAAATTAATTTTTGAGCAACAAATTAGTATTCAAAAAGCTACAAATTTAAACAAAAAAAAAGTTCAAAATTATTTATTTTGGCCATTCCGCTTGGGTTTTCTCGTTTAAGCCGTCTTATTTTAGCGGAAACTTTGATATAAAAAAAACTATGCGAGCTACAAAATCGAGGGTTTCGCTATTAATCTAGTTGTTGAAAGCACAAATTTGGGGAAAAAAAATTCAAAATTTTCATTTTAAAAATTTTTCCCGCTAACTTGATAGCGAAAAAGGTGGCTTATTGAAATTTGATTTTCTATTTAAAAATGATGGGTAAAAGCTACAAATTTAATTTTTGCGCAACAAATTAGCATTCAAAAAGCTACAAATTCAGACAAAAAAAAAAAGTTCAAATTTATTTTTTTTGGCCATTCCGCTGGGGTTTTCTTGTTTAAGCCGCCTTATTTTAGCGAAAACTTTCATATAAAAAAAACTATGTGAGCTACAAAATCGAGGGTTTCGCTATTAATCTAGTTGTTGGAAGCTTCAAATTTGGGGAAAAAAAAATTCAAAATTTTCATTTTTCAAAATTTTTCCCGCTAACTTGATAGCGAAAAAGGTGGCTTATTGAAATTTGAATTTCTATCTAAAAATGATGGGTAAAAGCTACAAATTTAATTTTTGCGCAACAAATTAGCATTCAAAAAGCTACAAATTCAGACAAAAAAAAAGTTCAAAATTATTTGTTTTGGCCATTCCGCTGGGGTTTTCTCGTTTAAGCCGCCTTATTTTAGCGAAAACTTTAATATAAAAAAAACTATGCGAGCTACAAAATTAATTTTTGCGCAACAAATTAGCATTCAAAAAGCTACAAATTCATCCAATAAAAAAAGCTCAAAATTGTTTGTTTTGGCCATTCCGCTGGGGTTTTCTCGTTTAAGCCGCCTTATTTTAGCGAAAACTTTGATATAAAAAAAACTATTCGAGCTGCAAAATTAATTTTTGCGCAACAAATTAGTATTCAAAAAGCTACAAATTTAAACAAAAAAAAAGTTCAAAGTTATTTATTTTGGCCATTCCGCTGGGGTTTTCTCGTTTAAGCCGTCTTATTTTAGCGGAAACTTTGATATAAAAAAAACTATGCGAGCTACAAAATTGAGGTTTTCACTATTAATCTAGTTGTTGGAAGCTACAAATATGGGGGAAAAAAAATTTCAAAATTTTCATTTTTCAAAATTTTTCCCGGTAACTTGATAGCGAAAAGGTGGCTTATTGAAATTTGAATTTCTATTTAAAAATGATGGGTAAAAGCTACAAATTTAATTTTTGCGCAACAAATTAGCATTCAAACAGCTACAAATTCAGACAAAAAAAAAGTTCAAAAATTATTTGTTTTGGTCATTCTGCTGGGGTTTTCTCGTTTAAGCCGTCTTATTTTAGCGAAAACTTTGATATAAAAAAAACTATTCGCGCTACAAAATTAATTTTTGCGCAACAAATTAGCATTCAAAAAGGTACAAATTCAGACAAAAAAAAAAGTTCAAAATTATTTATTTTGGCCATTCCGCTGGGGTTTTATCGTTTAAGCTGCCTTATTTTAGCGAAAACTTTTATATAAAAATTAAAAATTTTATTACAAAATTAATTTTTTGCGCCACAAATTAGCATTCAAAAAGCTTCAAATTTGAGCATAAAAAAAATGTTGTTTTCCTATTTTAGTCCGCTAACATCAGTGTTATTTTAGCGAAAATTTTAATATTTAATAAACCTTTTGAGCTACAAAATCGGGTTTTGCACTAAATGCAAGCATTCAAAAAGCTACAAATGTTATTGCCTATTAAAATAACATATTCTTATTATTTAAGATTTTTACCGCTAACTTCAGACTTATTTTAGCAGAAAATTGAATAACTAAAAAACTAAAAGGGCTACAAATTTGCGGTTTGCGCAACAAATTAGCATTTAATTAGCTACAAATTTGGATAACAAAATAATTCGATTCCGCCAAAAAGTGTCCGCCAAGATAAGGGACGTCTTAAGAAAGATAGGATTTTTTTTTTTTTTTTTTTTGAGTTTGAAAGATATTTTCCTTCCCTGAACTTATTGGGCCCTAATAATAATCAAATTTAGCAACGACTTTAATATTTCGAAAAAATTAATCATTATGTTATGGATTCTAAATACTGAACCAAACACTGCATGTTATTTTTTTTTTTGAAAGCCATTTCATAAATGGTTCATTATTTATTTTCCACTTAAATATTAATATCATACAATGTACGGTTTATTATTTAGAGTTCTTTTTAAAAGGGTCCATTTCACAGAATTATTTAAGTCGTCACTAAATTTGATTATTGGTAGGGCCCATTAAGTAGGCATCGGTAACTTCTTAGTGTAGTGATTTTAAATATATCAAATAACTTTTTTTTTATCGGCTGCGGGTGGGGTTTAGCCTTTATAGCCACCTCCTTGGTTTCGCTGGTGCCGCTTCCAAATCAATAGATTTTTATGGCAGTCAGGAATAAGTACAAAAAAATGTCTGAATTCTTTTCATTTTGAAACTCAATGATAAAATAGAATACAAGAATACAAGTGTTCTTCAAATAAAATTGGATTAAAGCTCAGCGCCACTAAAAAGGAGTCTGATGATTGTCTGGCAAGCATGAAATAGCTATAACTCCGGCCAAAAAATAAAAATATAAACGAATTAATATAAAATTAATTCGTAAAAACAATTGATGGTAGTGCCTTAAAGTTGTTGTTGTTGTTGTTCACAAAAATTTCAATGCAATTGACGGAAGAATGGTTAAGTCTAATAAACTGACATTCTATGTACAAAAAAGTACAATAAAAATAATAAATTAATAAGAATAAATTGTGGCGAGCGCCAAACTCTTCCGTAACTCTCCCCCCTTTGATACAGACTACGATCTGTAGTATATCGAAGTAAGGTATGGAGAAAAAATGGAGGCGGAACAAGATAACATACTTTAGGGCGTTTGTAAAAATGCTGTAACTCCAAATGCATTTGATGAACAAGTACGACATCTGGACACGTAGCATCAGTGGTCTGAAGTGGTGTAGTGCGTAAGAGCACATGACTACAAACACTGAGCAAATCTGATATGCGTGGGTTCGTATCCTACAAGTGTTCTTAAAATAAAATTGGATTAAAGCTCAGCGCCACTAAAAAGGAGTCTGATGATTGTCTGGCAAGCATGAAATAGCCATAACTCCGGCCAAAAAATAAAAATATAAACGAATTAATATAAAATTAATTCGTAAAAACAATTGGTGGTAGTGCCTTAAAGTTGTTGTTGTTGTTCATAAAAAATTCACTGAATTTGTTTTGTTATGTAGTATTTTTGTTTATTTGTTATAATAATCTTTGTATATGAAAACTATAGTACTCTCATGGTGGAAGTCGAATGGGGCGACATCTAATGTATGCCGGCAACCCTTACTCTTTTTTTTTGCGGAGAGCTTATGGAGGTTTTAAATGATATTTATTGATATTTTTTGGATGCAATTATCCAAAAAATAGTCTCCTCTTGCTCCTACCACCAATTTTCGACGCTTAAAGACTCACCAAATCGAATTTTACACCTCACATTTTGCAGCGCCACCACCAGGATCCGGGCAACCCTAAAAAAAACTCGCCATGAGAGTACTATAGTTTTCATATACAAAGTAATAATCTAAAATCAAAAATAGAACTTGAAAAATTCACATAATGTGCAATGATTTTCGATACATGTAAATTTGTTCAAATTTTTTATTGCGCTAAAATCAGAAATAAACCTCAACCATTTGAAGGGTAATCTAATTACTGTTATTTGATGTGTGTTATTTGTTCGCTAGGTGGCCGACGTGTGGAACGTGTTCATGAGAGTACTATTCAAATTTATATACAATGGCCATGTCCATTGTATATAAAACCTATAGTACTATCATCACGATGGTTTTTGTGTTGTGGGGTGTGGTCGTTTGAGGGCGCACTTGTTTATATACAGAAACAGCAACCAGAAAATTAGTTAGGGGTGTGATCGCCAGGTGGCCGACGTGTGAAACGTGTTCATGAGAGTACTATCATTGTATATGAATTTAGATAGTACTCTCATGAACACGTTCCACACGTCGTAACCTGGCGATCACACAACTAACTAATTTTCTGGTTGCTGTTTCTGTGTATACACAAGTGCGCCCCCAGACGACCACACAACACAACTCAAAAATCATCGTGATGATAGTACTATAAGTTTTATATACAATGAGTACTATGCAAATTTATATACAATGGCCATGTCCATTGTATATAAATTTGCATAGTAGAGTACTCTCATGAACACGTTCCAAACGTTGTTGTGTGGTCGTTTGAGGGCGCACTTTTATATACACCGAAACCAGAAAATTAGTTAGGTGTGTGATCGCTAGGTGGCCGACGTGTGGAACGTGTTCATGAGAGTACTATGCAAATTTATATACAATAGCCATGACCATTGTATATAAAACTTAAGCGCCATTCATATGAGCTGCGACCTGCGTCTGCGAATTGCAAATGGTCGCAGAGTTTGACATTTCATTCATATGAGTGGTCGCAGACAGCTGCGAACTAGACAACACAAAAGCAGACAAACAACTTTTTTTGAGGTTAAGCTCATGCGAATTATTTGGTCGCAGCTCTGTGGAATGCGTCTTGGTTTTGTGGACTGCGAATTCACATTTGTTAGTTCGCAGTTCGCAGTTGTTGGTCGCATGGAATATATTGAAATGTGTTTTATTTGTAGTTTTAACTAATTATACGCATTATTTTTTATTTAAATTTGTAAATATATTCATTCATTCACTTAATCAAACAGTTAAAAAAAGAATAAGTTGATATTTGCTTTAGAAAAAGCTTTAAAAGAATTATTCGCAGACGCAGGTCGCAGCTCATATGAATGGCGCTTTATAGTACTATCATCACGATGATTTTTGAGTTGTGTGCTGTGGTCGTCTGAGGGCGTACTTGTATTATACACAGAAACAGCAACCAGAAAATTAGTATGTGCTGTGATCGCTTGGGGCCGACGTGGTGGAACGTGCTGATGATAGTACTATGCAAATTGATATACAATGGCCATGACCACATAAAAAAAAAAAAAAAATGATTTTGAGGTAAGTCGCGTGCGAACAATTTGTTCGTCAAAGTGCGGATCGTATGTGGAACGTGAATAAAGTTTGACAATTCAAAACAATCAGTTTGCAATTCACGACGAATATGTTTTCTGAAATTTATCTTATTTTATCAAGCAAAAAGCTTAGTTTAGTATAGAAACATTAAACCAAAATATACTTCTATCATTTTGATTAAAATTTCTGAAGAATTTAAAGGCCATTCATATGATCTGTGACCTTTGTCTGCGAATAATTCTTTTAAAGCTTTTTCTAAAGGAAATATCAACTTATTCTTATTTTAATAGTTTGATTAAGTGAATAAATTAGTACATATACAAATTTAAATAGATAATAGCCGTGTTTTATGAACAATTGATAGCAACTCAGCATAAAATTTTACACACAAAAACAATAACAAAAAAGTGATTATAAAAACTTTGTTATTGTTTCTCAGCAAAACAAAAAGTGAAAATAAATTTATTTGTTATTGTTTGTGTGTAAAAATTTTCCTGAGTTGCTATCAATTGTTCATAAAACACGGCTAATATTGCGTATAATTAGTTAAAACTACAATTAAAACACATTTCAATATATACTATGCGACCAACAACTCGCCTGCGAACTAACAAATGTGAATTAGCAGTCCACAAAATAAAGACGCACTCCAAAGAGTTGCGAACAAATAATTCGCACGAGTTAAGCCTCGAAAGTTGTTGTCGAAAAGTTGTTTGTTCAGTTTTTGTGTTGTCTATTTCGCAGCTGTCTGCGACAGCTCATGTCAATGAAATGTCAAATTTTCCGACAATTCGAAAACACAAGTCTTAGCTCATATAAATGGCACTCTAGGTTTATAAGCTGTTTAAAATCACGTTTATTCAATCATTCGTCGGTCGTCAGTGGAGAACAATTCTAGGGGCAATTCCCCATTAGCCTAAACGTATGCAACATTTTTTTTTCTTTTTGTAAGCCAAATTTAATATATTCTTCGCGAGCTTTGTGCATTGGCTATCGTTGAATTTAAATTTATATTAAAAGTTTCGTTGACATCAGTTGTCCTGGGATAACCATTAAATAGAAATGCATATCAGACAACGAAAAACGCGGCTTACTGAAATTTGAATTTGTATTTAAAAATGATGGGTAAAAGCTTCAAATTTAATTTTTGCGCAACAAATAAGCATTCAAAAAGCTACAAATTCAGACAAAAAAAAAAGTTCAAAATTGTTTGTTTTGGCCATTCCGCTTGGGTTTTCTCGTTTAAGCCGCCTTATTTTAGCGAAAACTTTGATATAAAAAAAAACTATTCGAGCTACAAAATTAATTTTTGCGCAACAAATTAGTATTCAAAAAGCTACAAATTTAAACAAAAAAAAAGTTCAAAATTATTTATTTTGGCCATTCCGCTAAGGTTTTCTCGTTTAAGCCGTCTTATTTTAGCGGAAACTTTGATATAAAAAAAAATATGCGAGCTACAAAATCGAGGTTTTCGCTATTAATCTAGTTGTTGGAAGCTACAAATTTGGGGGAAAAAAAATTTCAAAATTTTCATTTTTCAAAATTTTTCCCGGTAACTTGATAGCGAAAAGGTGCCTTATTGAAATTTGAATTTCTATTTAAAAATGATGGGTAAAAGCTACAAATTTAATTTTTGCGCAATAAATTAGCATTCAAAAAGCTACAAATTCATCCAATAAAAAAAGTTCAAAATTATTTGTTTTGGCCATTCCGCTGGGGTTTTCTTGTTTAAGCCGCCTCATTTTAGCGAAAACTTTAATATAAAAAAACTATGCGAGCTACAAAATCGAGGGTTTCGCTATTAATCTAGTTGTTGGAAGCTACAAATTTGCGGAAAAAAAATTCAAAATTTTCATTTTTCAAAATTTTTCCCGCTAACTTGATAGCGAAAAAGGTGGCTTATTGAAATTTGAATTTCTATTTAAAAATGATGGGTAAAAGCTACAAATTTAATTTTTGCGCAACAAATTAGCATTCAAAAAGCTACAAATTCATCCAATAAATAAAGTTCAAAATTATTTTTTTTGGCCATTCCGCTTGGGTTTTCTTGTTTAAGCCGCCTTATTTTAGCGAAAACTTTAATATAAAAAAACTATGCGACCTACAAAAGTAATTTTTGCGCAACAAATTAGCATTCAAAAAGCTACAAATTCATCCAAAAAAAAAAAGCTCAAAATTGTTTGTTTTGGCCATTCCGCTGGGGTTTTCTCGTTTAAGCCGTCTTATTTTAGCGGAAACTTTGATATAAAAAAAAACTATGCGAGCTACAAAATCGAGGTTTTCGCCATTAATCTAGTTGTTGGAAGCTACAAATTTGGGGAAAAAAAATTCAAAATTTTCATTTTTCAAAATTTTTCCCGGTAACTTGATAGCGAAAAGGTGGCTCATTAAAATTTGAATTTGTATTTAAAAATGATGGATAAAAGCTACAAATTCAATTTTTGCGCAACAAATTAGCATTCAAAAAGCTACAAATTCAGACAAAAAAAAGTTTAAAATTGTTACTTTTGGCCATTCCGCTGGGGTTTTCTCGTTTAAGCCGTCTTATTTTAGCGAAAACTTTGATATAAAAGAAACTATTCGAGCTACAAAATTAATTTTTGCGCAACAAATTAGTATTCAAAAAGCTACAAATTTAAACAAAAAAAAAGTTCAAAGTTATTTATTTTGGCCATTCCGCTGAGGTTTTCTCGTTTAAGCCGTCTTATTTTAGCGGAAACTTTGATATAAAAAAACTATGCGAGCTACAAAATCGAGGTTTTCGCTATTAATCTAGTTGTTGGAAGCTACAAATTTGGGGAAAAAAAAATTTCAAAATTTTCATTTTTCAAAATTTTTCCCGCTAACTTGATAGCGAAAAGGTGGCTTATTGAAATTTGAATTTCTATTTAAAAATGATGGGTAAAAGCTAGAAATTTAATTTTTGCGCAACAAATTAGCATTCAAAAAGCTACAAATTCAGACAAAAAAAAATTCAAAATTGTTTGTTTTGGCCATTCCGCTGGGGTTTTACCGTTTAAGCCGCCTTATTTTAGCGAAAATTTTAGTATAAAAAAACTGTGCTAGTTACAAAATTAATTTTTGCGCAACAAATTAGCATTCAGCTTCAAATTTGAGCATAAAAAAAATGTTATTTTCCTATTTTAGTCCGCTAACTTCAGTCTTATTTTAGCGGAAATTTTAATATTTAATAAACCGTTTGAGCTACAATGCACTAAATGCAAGCATTCAAAAAGCTACAAATGTGGTGCCTATTAAAATAACATATTCTTATTATTTAAGATTTTTACCGCTAACTTCAGACTTATTTTAGCGGAAAATTGAATAACTAAAAAACTAAAAGAGCTACAAATTTGCGGTTTGCGCAACAAATTAGCATTTAATTAGCTACAAATTTGGATAACAAAATAATTCGATTCCGCCAAAAAGTGTCCGCCAAGATAAGGGACGTGTTAAACTTATTTCATTCTTGTACAGGATTTAAGTTTTTTTGTATCGAGGAGGGTCATAGTAGATCCTGTGTCTACTAAGACTTTTATATTTTCTTTTTGAACTGTAAGTACTACGATGGGAAGTGTCGAAGCCCCTCTGCTATAAAATTTACTTCTTCATTAATTGTTTGTTGTTCACTGAGGCGATTAACTTCCATTGGTTGTTCTCGATTATTATTAAATCTCCTAACTTGGCGTGAACTTGGCTGATTATTATTTTGTCCCTGCCAATTAATATTATTACTATAACTTTGCCTTTGATAATTTTGATTAAAACCAAACCTATAACCTTGATTAGGGTTTAAATTTCCAAATATTCTGTTGTTGTTGTATCTAACCTGCTCAGATGTTATTCTATTTTGTTGTCTAAAATTATTATTATTTTGATTAAATTTATTTTGGTTATAATTTTGATGTCTCTGATTTTGTCTAGGAGAATTATTCTGATGGTGTTTCATACTAAAGCCCATGTTTGGTTCACTTTGATTTCTTACACGAATCATATCATTGGCTTCTAAGATTTCATAAGCTTCAACCATTTCCGTGCAGTGTTGTGTATAACACCCAAAACCAAAACAATGTAAACAATAAAAATCAAAACAATAATAATGTAAACATTCATGAACTCGACGCATATTGACCTACATGCAATTGTGTTTAAAATCATCAGCCGTCACCAAGCGATACCATCGTGCATTGCACTGATCATGTTACACACTAAGCATTTTCGGTCACTATGCGCCAAGTGCATAGATCGATTTTTGTTTATGACTGCAATCATATGCAACACATTGACTGAGCATTCGGAATGCCTTTGAGGAAATACAACCGAAGGTTTATTTTGTCAAGTGGACATTTAATTCTTACGTCATGTGGGGTATTGTATTGTAGGTCATAGGCAAAGTAAATCAATAAAGAATTAGGATAAGAATATGTATGAAAATGATATTTTGTAAAACTAGTTGTAACTATAAAAAGAAGAAAATTTTGAAAAATAAAACCAGTCTAGTTTTGGAAACGAAACCTTTGACTCTTTTCTTTCGGCTGAAAAGCTCAGAATAATAAATCGTGCATTTTAACCGATGCTCGGACAAATAAGCGACTCTTCCTGAGTTAAGAATACCCCACATAGAACATAACATGGCGATCTTGCAAAACATATAAATCTGAAATCTTCTGATTTATCTTTGCTGCTATCTTCCCTGACAAAACTGACATGATCATATCCATTGACGCCCTGAAACCCCATCAGCGATCAATAGAAAAAACCATAAATACTTTAGCAAGTCGATTGGAAAGTTCTTTTACAGAAGAACAACGTAATCGCAGCAAAAATTGAACTACCCAGTCATACATAACACGATAAATAATTAAATAATTACAAATGACAAGCATAGAAGAGATCCATGCAATCTTCAAGAAGTGGGAAGAACTAATAGAATACCAGCCAGTGACGTCTGTACCACAAGAACCAGTGCCCGTGTATATACCAACATCAAAAGAAGCTGGACCGAAGCCCATATCAATAGAACGGTATAGACAGAGACAAATTAAAAAAAAAATTGAGACACCTAAAAAAAAGAAGCGTTGTAATGTTTAAACTGAACTGGCAAGATCGCCATGTAATGTTTAAATTGACGTTTCTCAAAAGGGATCCTTGTATCAAATCGCCTGGCATAAATGCCTCAGCTCAGACCTCTGGCTAACGCACTCGAGGTTTTGACCTTAGAACCAATTGAAATAATTGTCAAATTGTACTTGTAGCTCGTAAGCTTCTCAAGTAATAAAAAGACGTTACTTCTTCTTTAGTGTCTACAGACGAAGACAGTTTTATTCAAAAATGTAGTTCCTATTTATATAAAATGATTTGTTATTGAAATCGATCCACACTTCGATTCTTGAACCTATTAATCGATACTCAGCATAATTTGTACGATACACCGAGGGTGAACGTCCAGCCACAAAATGTTTAGTTGACATATTTCTCAGTCCAAACAAATGACCGCTGATCGCATACCATCAGATCATTAATATTTTATTATGCTCATGTTATATTCTTTCAGTTCGTGTCATCAGAGTAATATGATATTTTTTGATAATTATAATGTTGACTACGAGTCACATATATGCTCGAGTATATCTTTTAATTACCCTGACGTAGAAGGCAAGCCAATGCTTTACATTATATTTTGATTGAATGTATCTTGTGCTTAGGGCAATGTATGTTATGGGAACTTAAGTGTCAAGTATCGAAGCATGGTTGGATTCAAAACAATTAATGAATTAATTATTTAAGTGGTCGCTAGTGTGCTCCCTTCACACCACCCTTCCTGGGGAAAAAGGAGAAATCATGACAACTCTTGATT
Organism: Syrphus vitripennis; assembly: GCA_958431115.1. NCBI lineage: Eukaryota > Metazoa > Arthropoda > Insecta > Diptera > Syrphidae > Syrphus > Syrphus vitripennis. The sequence goes on from OY288109.1 coordinate 58,043,571, forward strand.
TCTTCTTTTACGCGCCACTTGTACAATTATGAATATATTTTTTTTTTTTTTTTTTTTTTTTTGCTAATTAATTTTTTAATTCTTTTTGTTTTCATTGGGATAGAACATATATTAGATTGTATTATTATTTATGTTACATGTATATAATATTATATATATATAAAAGTGTATACCTATGTATATATAAATATATATTTTTTTTTTTTTTTTTTTTTTTTTTTTTCTTCAATCATTCATTCATTCATACAATTAATTTTTACGTGACTTATTAAATACATTTTACTTCTTCTAATTTGTTTTTGTTAACGTATACTATATTCTATATTTGTTTAAAAATATTACTTAGTTTCTATGCCGGCTATATATGAAAGAGAAGAAAAATTTAAGTGATAATCTGTATATTACTTTTTACATCTTTTTAATCATTTATGTTATTTAATGTGTGTGTTGCATAGGTTTTAAAATAATCTTACAATAATAGCATATATATATAAAAAGGTTTTAGTCTATTTTTATGTACATTCATTTTCTTATCACCATATTTTATTTCACAATTTACTCCTTTTTGTGATAATACTTCATATGGTCCTATGTATATTGGGTCTAACTTCTTTCTATTTTCATTCCTAAGCAAAACTAGACTACCTGCATTAAAATCTGAAACTTTTGCTCTTACATCTGTATCGTACCTCGTTTTCCTATTAATTTTCTTGTTTATCAGGGTATCCCTAGCGTCTTTATGAGCTAATTGTAGTTTGTGTCTTAAGTCTATCACATAATCTTCGTAGTTGTACACTGGATCTACTTTATTGGTAAGGTTGGAAGGTAGTTTACATTGTCTTCCAAAAACTAATTCGAAAGGTGTGTACCCTGTTTCCGAATGTACTGAAGTGTTGTAACAGAAAACATAATAGGGCAACCAACTGCTCCAATCTGTATGTTTTTCTGATACATAACTCCGAAGATAAGCTCCTAAAACTTTATGGGAATTCTCTAATGCTCCAATGCTTTCATGATGGTAAGCGGTAGACTGTAGTTGTTCTATCTTTAACAAATTACACATATCTTTAAAAACTTTATTAATAAACTCTGTACCTTGATCAGATGCTATAGTTCCTGGGATTCCATATCTTAGGATAAAATTTTCTACGAGTCCTTTAGCTACAGTATTGGCTTCCTTGTTTGGTAGTGGTATAGCTTCTATAAACTTCGTCAATTCGTCTTGAAGAGTGAGAATATATTTTGACCCATTTTCTGATTCGTCAAGAGGTCCAACTAAATCAAGAAAAATTTTATCGAAACCTGATTCGGCTGTCGATGTGATAGTCATTGGTTGCTTCTTTGGTTGTATATATTTGTTACGTTGGCATACTGGGCAGTGCTTAACGTATGTCGTCACATCGTTTTGCATGCCTGTCCAAAAATATTTTTTTCGAATATTACGTAACATGCGATTAATACCAGCATGTCCACTCGTTGGTAACATATGATAATCATTTAGTATTAGTTTTATTTTGCAAGGGTCCGTTATTTTAATCGATTCATCTATTATGTGCACTTTTATTTTACTTTCTTTAAATATTTCTTCTATCTGTTTCTTTAATATATTTATTTTTTCTTTACGACGGCCGTCTGATAATTTTCTTAATTCTTCTTTAGTTATATAAATATTTTTAATTAATAAAGGTCCGCAAATTGTACGCACGTCCCTCAACAACATTTTGTCAAATGATGTCGATCGGTCAATAGTGCCATTCTTGGATTCCTTTTCATTATTTATTTGCGGTTCACAGTTTTTCTGCACGTCCCTCAACAACATTTTGTCAAATGATGTCGATCGGGCATTAGTGCTTACCTTGGACCGATTTAAAATCAAACAATTACTTCCTGGAATATATCCTAATATTAGACTTGGACCTACTACTCTAGTACCCTTTAATTTAGCAAAATCTTCATCTTCTTCTTTGAAACTGTTAATTATTTTTAACTCAACTACTTTCAAACCCTTTTCTGGAGGTTTCAAGAGTTCACTAATGATTTTCTCTTTTTCTAACTTTTCATTTTTGGGATTATGTTGCTTTATATCGGATTTCTTTGATTGTGCTCTTGTAGTCACACAAACGTATAATTTTTGCAAGTCTTCTGAATTAATTTGTAGTCTACTCAGTGCATCTGCAGTACAGTTATTTTTCCCTGGTGAATACTCTACATAAAAATTATATTCTTCTAATAAAAGCCTAAATTTGGTTAATCGACTGGAAGGTTCTTTAAGCGAAAATAGATATACTAAAGGCCTATGATCGGTTAATATTTTAAAACGTCTTCCGAAAGAGTTTAATAAATTTTTAATTTAATTTTATTTTATTTTTTAATAAAAATCATAAAATATTTTTTTTTTTTTTAATATTATTGTTTTTGTTTTTCTTTCTCTTCTCTCGCACATTTTTGTGCTCAACAATATCACAATTTTAATTTTTGTAAATTTCTTTTAATTTGAATACAAAATAAAAATGTGGATGTTAGTATTGGTATTCGGGCAATTGCATGGGTTACAAGAATGATAAGTGAATTAAATTGAAACTATTTAACGATTAAATTTACATACAAAAGTTGAATTCAATAAGAATTTAATTTAAATAATTTTTTTTTTTTTCGATAATTGTTTCTTTTTTTTCACATTTTCATTCATATTGTATGTGTTTATATTTTTTTTTTTTTTTGTATTAATTTTTTAACTCTACGTAAACTATACACATATTTAATTTTTTTTGTTTAAATTAAATTAAGTTTTTAAGTTGTTTTTAGTTTGTTGTGGGGGTGCGTTTTTTTTCGTTATTGATAGTAATTATGTTCTTGTCCTGATGTCATTTATGTGGAGAGCAATGGTTGCATTCAATGACGATTAAAATTTATTAGAAAAAGCATTTTTGGGCCGTTTAGCATTAACGCCACGGTTGTTGTTGGCATCGCTGCTGACCTTGCTGTGCTGCATGTCTGAACGACGCTGGTGATTGCTGTTGCTGTTATACTCACGTACTTTATTCGAACGCTTGATAACTCCACGACAGATAGTTCGACGCTCCTTTTTGTCTTGGACCTTTTGTGCAGAGCGGGTTAGCAACTCCATTTTGCACTGTGTAGCGTTAGGCCGTTCAACACGATTCCTTGCAACACGAGGGGCAACAGATTGATTCCATCTTGTTGGCTGTTCAACAATGACTCTTGTTACATTTTGAGATTCCTCCACCCCTAGATCAAGACTGACAAAACTTTCGGCAACCTCTTGAGCTGACCTAATACTATGGTACACTGACATACTTGGATGCTCAATCAGTAGATTTTCAAAACCATGCAAAGTTGGTCGGTTCCAATTCAGTAATCTACTGAACTGGCAAGATCGCCATGTAATGTTTAAACTGAACTGGCAAGATCGCCATGTAATGTTTAAATTGACGTTTCTCAAAAGGGATCCTTGTATCAAATCGCCTGGCATAAATGCCTCAGCTCAGACCTCTGGCTAACGCACTCGAGGTTTTGACCTTAGAACCAATTGAAATAATTGTCAAATTGTACTTGTAGCTCGTAAGCTTCTCAAGTAATAAAAAGACGTTACTTCTTCTTTAGTGTCTACAGACGAAGACAGTTTTATTCAAAAATGTAGTTCCTATTTATATAAAATGATTTGTTATTGAAATCGATCCACACTTCGATTCTTGAACCTATTAATCGATACTCAGCATAATTTGTACGATACACCGAGGGTGAACGTCCAGCCACAAAATGTTTAGTTGACATATTTCTCAGTCCAAACAAATGACCGCTGATCGCATACCATCAGATCATTAATATTTTATTATGCTCATGTTATATTCTTTCAGTTCGTGTCATCAGAGTAATATGATATTTTTTGATAATTATAATGTTGACTACGAGTCACATATATGCTCGAGTATATCTTTTAATTACCCTGACGTAGAAGGCAAGCCAATGCTTTACATTATATTTTGATTGAATGTATCTTGTGCTTAGGGCAATGTATGTTATGGGAACTTAAGTGTCAAGTATCGAAGCATGGTTGGATTCAAAACAATTAATGAATTAATTATTTAAGTGGTCGCTAGTGTGCTCCCTTCACAGCGTGCCGGAAGAAAAAGACAGTTCCAGCGAAAGTGTGCTGATCTGCAAAGGATTGTCAACATTGCAAAAGGTGCTTCAAAAAAAGAGTTATTGGAACAACTCAATACTTTTAGAAACCAAGGGTGGAAAAATTTTGTTAACGTTAACTAACAGCATGGGTGGAAAGACCTCAAAAGAAGAGATAATAAACAACAATGTGGCCGCAGCAGCGAATACAACATCAACATCGTTTATGTCAGACAAAATTGCATATATTAATTGTTTCTTTCTGATAATTATTATACTATCTAAATTAAACTCATATTATAAGAATTATATGAAAAAACACGCGCTAAAAACATTAAATGTATAAAAAAAAAATAAAAATAAAAAAAAAAAAAAATTTTTGAAAATCTAATCCACTTTAAAAAAAAAAAAAAAAAAAAAAACAAATTTATAACATAATACTTTTTAACTACTACACAGATTAAAAAAAGCACCTAATAAGACGTATACTAAAGAATATGTACAAAAGGTTGACAAGCTAATTGAACAAACATGGTTAGCAATACAAAAAACAGCTGACAGCTGAGCGACTTATTAGTTAAAGAAATTCAGGTATATTTAAAGATTAAATGTGAAAACGAAAATTCAGAAATTATAAAAGAAGACGAAGAGACAGATACGAATACAGAAATAGAGGCAGAAAGTACAATGGCAAATTTTGAGTTAGTAACAGCCACCAAGGTGATACCTGAATTTCAGGGTAATCAAAAAGAGCTGAATAATTTTCTAGGTTTGATAGAATTCTATCACAATACTCTAAAAGATGTAAACCAAAAAGAAATACTTATTAAATTCGTTCTGGCTACTAAGCTATCGGAAAAAGTAAAAAATAAGATCCAAACAGAAAATAAACCGACAACCTTTGATGAGTTTCGACAAGTTTTAAAATCATCTTACAAGTCAAACAAAAATGCTTTTAGATTACATAGTGAGATTTCGCAAAGTTATCAAGGAAACCAAAATGTTTCAGCTTTTTCTTCACGAATAGAATATCTACTAGCATCTTTAAACGATTTACAAATTTCGGAACAGGGTGAGACACACAGAGAAACAATAGTCAAGCTGAATGACCAAATAGGACTAGCAGCATTCAAAAATGGTTTATCAGAACCTTATAAATCATTAGTAATGGCTGCGAGACCATCCAAGCTTGCAGAAGCAGTGCAAATTGCTTTAGAAGTTAGTCCTCAGCATTCTAGCCAGATAATGTATTTTAATAGGATACAGATAGGTAGAGGTAACCCCAGAGGAAACTTTAACCGAAATTATTCCAATGCTAACCCTTCATATAATCAGAACAATAACAGTAATTCTAACAAATTCAGGGGACAAAATATAAGCAACAGAGGACATTACAGAACTCAAAATTATAATGACAAACAAAGATCTCAGGGAAACGGATATGTCCCCGGCCGACAAAACCCGGGGCACACATTCAGAAGAATATAATTTACATACAAAATTCCAACAAAGATACAAACTTTATAAAATTAAAAGTAAAAGGCAGAAATCAACCAATAAATTTATTAATAGACACAGGAGCCGATATTTCAATAATTAAAAATAGCATAGTCAATAGTAATTACAACGTAGAATATGATAACAATTGTCAGATACATGGAATAGCGAAAGAATCTATAATAACTTTAGGAATCAAAAAATTAAATTTATGGTTCGAAGATAATGAAGTTGAACATAAATTTAGCATAATTGATAGTAAAATAAATTTAACTACTGATGGAATACTAGGAAGAGACTTTTTAATAAAACATAATTGTAAAATTGATTATGAGACGTGCACATTAACAATTTCCCTAGATGGAGAAGATATAGTATTGCCAATGAACATGAATACAAGATATATTTATGATAATATAAAATTACCGCCAAGAACAGAGGTAATTCAACTAATAAATATAGATTTAAAAGAAGATAGTATAATATATGGAAAAGAAATTAGGAAGGGGATATTCCTAGCTAAAAGATTACGAAAATACAATCTGAAACTAAATCCAAATAAATGTAACTTTTTACGACCAGAAGTAGTTTATCTTGGACATCTTATAACTTCACAAGGAGTAACAACAGACCCGAGTAAATATAATGTCATAAAAGATTACCCAAAACCAGACAATGCAGACGAAGTTCGAAGATTTGTAGCTTTCTGTAATTATTACCGACGTTTTATCCAGAACTTCGCTGAAATTACAAAACCTTTGAATCAATTATTAAAGAAAGATCAAATCTTTAGCTGGACACAAAACTGTCAAAATGCTTTTGAAAACCTTAAAACGAAATTAATGACACCTCCAATACTAAACTATCCAGATTTTTCGAAACCGTTCATATTAACAACAGATGCATCAAATTATGCATTAGGAGCTATTTTATCACAAGGAGAAGTAGGTAATGATAAACCCATTGCCTTTGCAAGTAAATCTTTAAACAAACATGAGCTGAATAAAGCAGTAATAGAGAAAGAATTGTTAGCTATACACTGGGGAATAAACCATTTTAGACCATACTTATACGGTAGAAGATTTGTTGTCTATACAGATCATAGGCCATTAGTTAGTCTTTTTACTCATAAAAATCCTTCATCTAAATTAACTAGAATTAGAGTAGATTTAATGGATTACGATTTTGATATAATTTTTAAGCAAGGAAAGATGAATACAAATGCTGATGCATTGTCTAGAATAAAGTTAAGTTCTGAAGAGTTGAAAGAAATGATACCAGTAAACAATATAAATGTCCTAACCAGAGCAATGAAGTTGAAAGATAAGAAAGATATTAGTGAAAGAGAAGAAAATCCGGAAATTATGCCTCCAGTGGAGACTGTACACCTCCACATATGGGAATGCATATCTATCTCAGACACAAGAAACATTAAGAAATTGCAATTTGAAAATATAAAAAATTTAATGGGGCCACCAAAAGAAACAATATATGCAATTAAAGATATAATACATGTTGGATACAATGATAATTCTCTGTCAGAGTTAAAATTGATTTTGAAGAAATTGTTATCCTATACAAAGCATGTGAAAATAGAAAAGCTAGCGCTAGCAATGAATAATAACATTTTTGAAAAGATATTAGTGCACAAATTTAAAAAGATATTTACAGAACTGCAAGATCATAAGAAAGAAAATTGTCTAGACATTATATTATATAATTCACCAAGAAGAATAGAGCATGCGAGTGAGATGAACAAATTAATAAAAGAATACCTATCATGATGACAAGTTAGGAGGACATATAGGTATTAGAAGATGCATCGCAAAACTTAAGCAAAAATATGTATGGAAGAATATGAATAAGATGGTTAGAAAATATATAAATAGTTGTAGAGTTTGTAATGAAGTAAAAATTAATAAATATACGAAAGAACAGTTCGTACGAACAGAAACACCGTGCACATCATTTGAAGTAATAACAGTAGATACAGTAGGACCACTCAGGCCATCGAATGGATACAGGTATATTCTCACCATTCAATGTGAATTAACCAAGTTCATAGAAGCATTTCCACTAGTCACTAAAGACGCTGTTTCAGTAGTAAAAACTATTGTAGAAAAATTCATTTTGAAATATGGTTGTTTTAGAAAGCTAAAAACAGACAAAGGCACAGAATTTACTAATGAACTATTAGTTAATATCTGTAAATTACTAAAAATAGAAAAAACTACGTCTACACCATATCATCATGAAACTTTAGGGACAGTAGAGAGAAATCATAGAGTTCTAAATGATTATTTAATGACCATTGACGGAAAAGACGATTGGGAAGAATTATTACCTTACTACACTTACACATATAATACCACACCACACAGTACTACAAATTATTCACCATTTGAATTAGTATACGGAAAATTATGTGCTTTACCTTGTGAAATTATTGAAAATAAAAAAAAAACATATAATATTGATAATTATGTCAGTGAACTAAAAATAAAATTGAAATATGCTCATGAAAAAGCTAAAGAAAATTTAGAAAAAAGTAAAAATAAAACATGTACAAATCAATCTAATGTAAATAATTCAAATTTTAAAGTTGGAGATTATGTCTATTTAAAAGTTGGAAATAGAAAAAAGTTAGATAAACCATTCAGAGGTCCTTATAAAATAATAGAACAAAATGGACCAAATAGTATTGTAAGAGTTGTCAATGAAAATAAAGAAGTTCATAACAACAATTTAATAAAAGCAAGAAATAAATAATACAAAAAAAAAAAATAATAATAATATATACATATATATATTCATATAATATAAATTTTAAATATATCCATCATTTTTCAATCTATGCGTAACAAGATATAATTTCAAAAATAATTTTTTCATTTAAAGATAACAAAATTATTTTTTTTCTAAAGGGTGAGGGTGTTGTGTATAACACCCAAAACCAAAACAATGTAAACAATAAAAATCAAAACAATAATAATGTAAACATTCATGAACTCGACGCATATTGACCTACATGCAATTGTGTTTAAAATCATCAGCCGTCACCAAGCGATACCATCGTGCATTGCACTGATCATGTTACACACTAAGCATTTTCGGTCACTATGCGCCAAGTGCATAGATCGATTTTTGTTTATGACTGCAATCATATGCAACACATTGACTGAGCATTCGGAATGCCTTTGAGGAAATACAACCGAAGGTTTATTTTGTCAAGTGGACATTTAATTCTTACGTCATGTGGGGTATTGTATTGTAGGTCATAGGCAAAGTAAATCAATAAAAAATTAGGATAAGAATATGTATGAAAATGATATTTTGTAAAACTAGTTGTAACTATAAAAAGAAGAAAATTTTGAAAAATAAAACCAGTCTAGTTTTGGAAACGAAACCTTTGACTCTTTTCTTTCGGCTGAAAAGCTCAGAATAATAAATCGTGCATTTTAACCGATGCTCGGACAAATAAAGCGACTCTTCCTGAGTTAAGAATACCCCACATAGAACATAACAGCAGCATTTGACACTATATCTCGAGAAGCACTCTTTTACAAATTGTTCCGAATTGGAGTATCAACCAAAATCATTCGTATTTTGAAGGCACTTTATGAAAGTAATGTTGCACTAGTGTGGGATGGAGATTTAACCTCGGAAGAATTCGAGACCTCAATGGGAGTTAAGCAAGGGTGTATACTCAGCGCATTGCTCTTCATCCTGTTTATTAATGATATAACTGATGCTGTAAAAGGTGGGATAAATTATTACGGAATAACAATTCCAGATTTGATGTATGCGGATGACATAGTCTTCTTGAGCGATTCTGTGAATGGTCTTCAGTTAATGATTAACAGGCTTGACATGTACTGTAGAAGTTGGAATTTAACAGTCAATTTAGATAAATCTAAAATAATGATATTTAGAGATGGTGGTGGCCGGTACTGTAATCTTGAAAAATGGAAGTTAAATGGTGAAGATGTGGAGACCGTACGCAAATTCAAATATCTTGGAATGCAATTATCAGCAAACCTAAACGTAAACATACATTTAGAAGAAAAGTTAGCGGATGCTAAACGGGCTACTTCAGCGATATGGGAACGTTGCATTAAAAACAATTTTGTATCACTTAGTGCAAAACAAATTGTATTTCATTCTACTGCTGCATCAATATTCAATACTACTGTATGGAGCTCAAGTATGGGGTTATAGATCTCATGAATCCGTTGAAAAGTTCCTTCGATATTTCTTAAAGAGGATGTACCGATTACCAAAAAATACTCCAAATTATATGTTATATATTGAAACTGGTACTCCACCTATGTTCTTGCGTACATTGGGAATGCACTTCAATTATGTTATAAAAGTACTGGAAATGGAAGAAACGAGATTACCAAACATAATTCTGAGAAATGCAATAAGAACGAGCGGAAGTATATACAATGGATGGAAGGAAATTGCAGTGGACTGTGGAATGGATCTTGTAATTCAGACGAATGATCAACCGTCTTCGTTAAGAGAGAAATTTAATTTGATTCTGGACAAAGTGGGTCAAATATGGTATAAGAGATATACTGAGGACGCTGGAGCCTCTCTGTTTAGGAATTACTACAGCAAACTCAACCATCATCTAAATGAAAATACATACTTTCTCAACTGCTATTCTGTAGATAAAATCAGTACGATCCTTAGAATGAGAGGCGAGATAGTCAATCTGAATTTTATACCACACCGTTCTGACCTACCAATACTCTGTGAACTATGCAACATGAGAACTAGGGAAGATGTGTTCCATTTTCTTGCAGTTTGCCCAATTTTGAAGGAATTTCGAGTTATGATGTTTTCAAAGGATACTATAGAAAAAGAAGAAGCTTTAAGCATTTTAAATGGTGAAAAGGAATGGGATGTTTTATACAGATACGCCGTTGCTGCACTTCGATACAAAAAACGTATTTTAGAGGGAGATTTTTAATAATTTTGTATTATTTTAATTAACTTTTTTGTCTGTAAATAAAAAAAAAAAAAATAAATTCAGGATATATGTATAATTAAATTGTCAACCTGGTAGACGGCTCAAGGCCAAACCAAGAGGCTTAGTTATTTAATCATTGTTAATTATATTAATCTATATATATAAAAGAAAGTCGTGTTAGTTACACTATTTATAACTCAAGAACGGCTTTACCGATATGGCTGAAAATTGGTGAGGAGGTAGCTTAGAGCCAGGAGACGGACATAGAACACTATTTATTCCGTTCGACACCGTTCCCGTGTGACTTGACATAAAACATCAGACGTGGTATAACAAAAAAGAATCAGACTTGGAATAACAAAACGCAAATGACAGTTATGTAATGGACGTATGGATAACAATTTGATTTTTGTAAGAAATCAATATTAAAACTATTTCTATTAAATAAATAACAAGCTACGAGTATGAAAGTAATTTTGTCTATGAATGAATTGTTGAAAATTTGAGTTTTGAAATAAATATTTAGGTGAATTGAAGTGAAATGAAGTTTAATTACTAATGCCCCGACCAAGACGATCGAATCTTTCAAGACAAAGCCGTAAGGCAAGAAGGATACGAAACACTGCAAATGAAAGGACTGAAGAAGAACAAGAAATTGCACGCGAACAGCGCCGCCGCGTTAGAATGGCTCGACTTCGTGCTTCTCAATCACAAGAGTGAAGTGAGGCAGCCCGTGAAACGGCTCGGTCGACAATGCAAAATCATCGAGCGAACAACAGAGGTCAACAAATAGATATAATTTGCGACGCAGAACAAGAGATTTATCAAGTGCTGATTTGAATCGAGCAGCGTTTCGATACGATTGCAGCAATGATTACAGCTTGCATCCTAGCGTTTGCATTGGGCAAATAGACATTGTTTGCAAGTATTGTGGTGCATTAAAGTTTTTCGGAGAAACGCCAGGATTATGCTACCTTAGTGGTAAAGTTAAATTGCTATTTTTGACTTCGCCACCTGAGCTATTGTATTCATTGCTTTGTGGCGAAACACCAGAATCACGCCATTTTCTTTCAAACACTTAAAAATACAATGGTTGTTTCCAAATGACGTCATTTGGGGCAGATTTTATCGAAGAGCGAGGATTTAATCCGGTATTTAAGGTATTTATTAATACGCTTTTATAAGCCTGGGTTGTATGTATGTAATGGAATCTTTGAGCATGATTTTCACCAATTTACAGAAATAATATAATTGCTAATTCTGAACTCTACTCTCACACCGAAAAAAGTGTATATAACTCAGTTAATACTGACTGGTTTTTATTTTGTAGATACAAAGACAGATTCATCATCGAATTGGATCATTACTACCACTCGAAGATGAACAGCATACATTTTACAAATATATTTCATGGGCAACATGGAAGAACAAACATGAGAGTTGCATTGCTCAATGATACATCTGGTGAAGATTTCTCTGACCAATTGCTCACTACGAGCAATTTTAGCGGCTAAGAATAAAGATACAGACAACCTGAACTATATAATTCAAAATAAGATCATTGGAACAATGCCACCACCAACTATAGACATGAATTTTTAAACTCCTTGGATGTGCCTACTGGCTTACCACTGCACAATTTACGCCTTAAGGTTGGCTTCGTAGTAATCATGCTTCGAAACATAAACCAACCAAAACTGTGCAACGGTACGCGTTTGGTAGTTAGAAAATTGATGAACAATGTAATTTACGCGACGATACTGAAAGGAAAATTCAAAGGTGAGGAAGTTCTCATTCCGAGGACTTCAATTTCCGATCCGTCTTGCATTTGCCATGACCATCAACAAATTCAAGGCCAATCCTTAAAAGTTTGTGCTTTGAATCTAGAACATCCATGTTTTTCCCATGGTCAATTATATGTGGCCTGATGTTCACGGGTCGGAAGACTATATGCGTTGTTTGTTTTTGCGCCTGATAATAAAACAAAAAATGGCATGTATCACAAGTGAAAAGCAACATATGTACTAAAGTGCAGAAACAATAATAAATGATTAATGTACTTTATTTTTTTTTCTAATAAAAAAATTAACTTAAAATTAAATTAACACCTTTGAGGTGGAACAGAGTTCGCCGGGTCAGCTAGTTTGAAATAAAAGTCATTTTTAAACTAAAAAAAACTTAAACTCAACCATATTTTTACAATTAAAGGCAATAACTTTAGCTTTTTGTAAAGGGTTTAAATTATGTTTAAATGCTTCAAATACCAGAACTTCATTATTTGCCTGTGTGTAAATTAAATTTGCGTTTTAGTTTGCAATTTTTGTAATAAGAAGTCTAATTTTTTATACAATTCAAAAGTGTTAGATTCTACAATACAACCAATTTCTTGAGATAACTTAATGTATGTTTCTGTTATTGAAAATAATCTTATTAAGTTTACCTTAATGTCCTTCCACGACGATAAATGTGGTAAGCTGTTAGTTGCCCTCACCGCTTCTCCTTGAATTTTTGAGTGGATTATTGATGTAGCCTTTATCTGATTGTCCTGCAGCAAGACTTGGTTTAGAAAGTACTCCACTGTTGATATAAACAGTGCCAGATTACAATCTTTTGATCCTCTGAATGGATTTATTTTCTCCATTTCACGAAGAAGGTAGCGTTATTCCTCCTTCTGAACATCGTTTAATACGGGTGCAGTTTCCGTCATCATAATTGTTTTTTGTTCTTCTGGTTCACTTTCACTTCCGGTATCACTGTCGCGATGTTTATTTAACTTTCTGTTTAATCTGTCTTTGTTTAATTGTTTCTCTTCACTGTTCATTTGCAAATATTCTCTCTACGAGATTTCGCAACATACATTTATATATAAAAATGTGAGATGCTATATTTTTCACAAACGATTTTTTTTTCAAATTATTCAAAATTAATATTCGTTTAATTTAAATTTATTTGAAAAATTTTACAATCGCGAATTGCGTTCGTATCACTGGATCTCATTATGTCAATGTAATATTCGTTTATATATCTCATTAAGAATCCTACCGACTGCGCCAAATAACTTTTTAAAAAGAGTCGAAGAGTTTTAAAAAAAAACAAATATAAACTTTATTTACAAAACAAAATAAAATACAATAACAGAACAGACGAAAGTCGACTGTGTACTATGATGTGTAATGTGTGACTGTTGACTGATGATCGCTGCAACTGAGACTTATCTGGTTATGCTGTCGGATGATTGTTGGCCGCATCGAAGATCGTCAAATGTTTATTTTAGCAGATTGATTTACTGATGCTCTTCGATGTGAAGTGGTGGTTGTTTATAGCATTGAAGATTGTCCAATGTTTAAATTCAAAAATGCTATTGGATTTGGACCAATGTTTATGTTATCTCATATTTCTGAGAATACTATAGATTAGGGTTAGGGTTAGAAGATGTAGATGTAGATGTATACGTAACTCCCCCCTCCTTACGATTGTTGTTTCTCCTGAAACAATTTATTCTATCTCTGCACAGAAATATAATTACAGTGCATAATATAAAAATAGTTACAATACGTATGTAATATAAAGTCTCTTTATGTGTATTTAAGTTTGATATTTTTTCGTGAATTATGTCAATATTATTTATATCTTCTAGTTTAATTTCTTTTTCAATTAAGAGATTAGATATGTTTTCATACAATTTTGGATTCTCTAAATATAAAGATTGTTCTTCTATTTCATTGGAATTTTCAAAAGTTCTATTATCTATTGTTATCTTACATTTCTCAAACTGAATTAATACATTATTTATGATTTCAATTTTTTTTTCTTTTCATTACAATTGGTACTTATTTCTATACAACTGTTTTTTACTAACAATTTTCCTCTTGCTATTTCTAATACAATATTTTCTCTTTTATTGATTAATTTAGTACAATTTCTTGTTGTTATACAGTTTATGTATATTTCCAATTTGTTTAAATCTTCTTCTTTCGATATGTATTCTACATTTTCATTTTCAATTATATATTGATCATTTATTTTTAATTCTTCTTTATTATTATTAGGTAAACTAGTTATAAAATATTGATTAAATTCATGTTACCACCAAGGTTTATTAAACTTCTTCTGTTTCTATGCAGTAATAAGCTACTGATTTCGGATTTAATAATTCGAATTTCTCGGTATACTTCTGCGGAAAATTTAATATTTTTTTAATTTGTAAATGTCACTGTCAATGTTATTCAAAACTTTAGATTTGAGTGATATTGATTTTATGAACTACATGTTTATAATCTTTAACTAGTTTAACTTTCTTTAATTTTATTCTAGTATAACCTTCTTGGTTATATATATTTTCAATTGTTATGTCACTAAATACTAGCTTAATTAAAAGAATGTGTATTAAGATTTTCATTGTAACTTTTATTTATGCGAACAACTTGCGATCGGAAGCGGATCTATTCCCGATGGAATCTTTTGTGTAAATAATCTTTCTTTGGTGCTATTTTTGTGTTAGACTTACTTACGTACTCTTAGGTCTTCCAGGTTTATTTTTCATAATTATATCATCTTTGTTTTTGATTTTTGTCTTTCTATGACGTTGTATATTGATTGGATGTGCATGATCCGTTTGTTTGTAAAAGAATCGCGGAGTAGTTTTATCATATTTTCTGTGATGATTTACTATAAAAGCTTTGTGCTACGAGTTTCTATGTAGTCTTCTCTAGTCTTATTGGTTTTCTTTATTCTTTTTTCTTTATTAGTTTGGTACGTTCTATATAATCTTTCTTTGTCTACATGGCCTGATTGTATACTAAAAGGTTTCTCTTTACTATATACTTGTATGGAGTTGTTATAGTAGAAAACTGCTTTGTATATTGTATCAATTCTATCGATTATTCCTTGTTCTTTCCCATTGGATAAACATCTATATTTTTCTAAGATTGTGCTATGAACACGTTCAATTGGGGTATTCCCTGTATGTGAGTTTGGTGTAGTATAATGTATTTCTATATTTAGATCTTGTAACATTTTTTTTACACCCAATTGATTAAACTCATTATCCATTACAATTTTCAAAGGCTTGTTATGTTGAGAAATAAATTGCATTATTGTTTCTTTGATGGTTTCGCCATTACTATCTTTTATATAATTATGTCATTGTCAATTTCTTACTGAATTTGTCAATAGTGGAAAGGAATTTCAAATTTTTTATGTAAAATATATCGATGTGAATTATTTGATTGATGTCTGTTGGAGTCTCGGTCAATTTGAATTTTGGCTTGATCGGTTGCCTATCATATTTGCTTTGCTTGCAGATGTTGCAACTATTAACAAAGCCCATTACTAATTTTCTTAAATAAGGATAGTAAATATATGGTTGTATTCCCAAGTAATTCTCTTCGATTCCTGCATGAGCTGTTTCTAGTTCGTGATAAGATTTTATTTTTTCTATAACTTTATTTTCGTCTTCTAATTCTTGTGCTAGGTAACTACATTTATAAAATTTAATTATAGTTTTATCAAATAATTTGATTAATTTCTGTTGTAATTGGTTGAAAATGTGATAGTCGTCACAATATATTCCTGTTTGTTTAATTTCTAAAACTTCCTTAATTTGTTCTTCAAATGTTTCAGAATCGATTATTGTAGGGGACAATTCGATTAACTTTCTGTTGCCTACTAAAATTTGCGTTCTTATCTTTCTTTCATTATAATCATTTTTAACCACTATCTGTTGTTTAAACTTGTTAACTGGCTTTTCTATTATGGGAAAGTGATCTAACTGTTCTTCATCTTTTGAGTGGAGAGTTTCTTCTAGGCTAGAATCATCCAATTGATTATTTTCTCCAGTGTCTTTTATTTCCCTATTGAGGTAATCTGCCACTGTATTTTGACATCCTTTAAGGTACTCTATATCGAAGTTATATTCACCAAGTGATAAAATTCATCGCTGTAACCTTCCCGATATGTCTTTACCTATACTCTTTGTTTTCAACCATTTTAAAAGTTGGTGATCGGATTTTAACTGAAATTTTCTTCCGTAGAGATAAGGTCTTAAATACTTGATTGACCAAACTATTGCTAATAGTTCTTTCTCTGTAGTAGAGTAGTCTCTCTCGTGGTCGTTTAGAGTTCTACTTATGAATGTAACAGGATGTTTATCTTGAGCTAAGACCGCTCCTATAGCATAATTAGATGCATCTGTTGTTAGTTCGAAAGTTGTATTGAAATCTGGATAAGCCAGGACTGTAGGTAAAACAATTAATTTTTTTAATGTTTCAAATGATTTTATGTACTCGATATTCTTAGTATCGATTTTGGTTCCTTTCTTTAAATATCTTGTCATTGGTTGGGCTACCTTAGTATAATAATTTTTTTAAATTTCCTATAGTAACCAGTGAGACCAAGGAATGATTTTATTTCTTTGACGGTTGTCGGTACGTTAATCTCTTGTATTGCTATAATTTTATCTTTATTGGGTAAAACTCCCTTGTCTGTAATCGTGTGTCCAAGAAACTTCGTTTCATTCACAAGAAAATCGCATTTTTGTCTATTTGAATTTTTAAGTTGAATTCTCTTAGCTTTTGAAATATTTTATTCAGGTTTGTTATGGGCTCTATCAGAGCTATCAGAGAAGTTGAAAAAATCAATATGTCATCCATGTATACGACACAGATTTTATTAATGAGATCTCCCAGTATCTCGTTTATCATGCATTGAAAACTAGAAGGAGCATTTTTTAAGCCAAAAGGCATTCTAAGAAATTCAAAATGTCGTTGTGGAACACTGAATGCAGTTTTTTCTATGTCTTTTTCGTTGACTCTAATCTGGTGAAATCGTTTTGCCAGATCTAGTGTCGTAAAATATTGCGATCTCCCTAACTTATCCAAGACATCATCAATGTTTGGTAATGGATACTTATATTCGATAGTTTCCTCATTTAACTTACGGTAATCAATTACCATACGCCACTTCATAGTTCCCGAGTTGTCTAATTTTTTTGGAACTATCCAAACAGGTGAGTTATTTCTACTTTTTTGTATAATTCCATTACTGAGCATTTCTTTAATTTGTTTAGCTATCTCTTGCTCATGGGCTTTTGGATATCGATAAATTTTTGTAAAAATAGGATTATCTGTCTTTGTCCTTATGGAATGAACTGTTTGAGTTGTGGAACTTAACAATTCTCCATCCTTGTAGAATAAATCCTTATTTTTATTTAAAAATTCTCTTAGTATATTTTTTTCTTTTTCATTTAAAAAATTCGATCCTATGATCGCATCAAAATTTTTGTTTCCAAAATTCATTAATTTCCATTCCATTGTGGCGTCTTCCAAAAACTTTTCAAGTATTTTTGTTATTTTTTGTTCTGTTATAAAAATATGTGAATTGACGGTATTCACTTTTATTTCTTTTCCTAATTTCATTCTTGTACAGGATTAAAGTTTTTTTGTATCGAGGAGGGTCATAGTAGATCCTGTGTCTACTAAGACTTTTATATTTTCTTTTTGAACTGTAAGTACTACGATGGGAAGTGTCGAAGCCCCTCTGCTATAAAATTTACTTCTTCATTAATTGTTTGTTGTTCACTGAGGCGATTAACTTCCATTGGTTGTTCTCGATTATTATTAAATCTCCTAACTTGGCGTGAACTTGGCTGATTATTATTTTGTCCCTGCCAATTAATATTATTACTATAACTTTGCCTTTGATAATTTTGATTAAAACCAAACCTATAACCTTGATTAGGGTTTAAATTTCCAAATATTCTGTTGTTGTTGTATCTAACCTGCTCAGATGTTATTCTATTCTGTTGTCTAAAATTATTATTATTTTGATTAAATTTATTTGGTTATAATTTTGATGTTGTTTTTTGTTCTTCTGGTTCACTTTCACTTCCGGTATCACTGTCGCGATGTTTATTTAACTTTCTGTTTAATCTTTCTTTGTTTAATTGTTTCTCTTCACTGTTCATTTGCTAAATATTCTCTCTACGAGATTTCGCAACATACATTTATATATAAAAATGTGAGATGCTATATTTTTCACAAACGATTTTTTTTTTCAAACTATTCAAAATTAATATTCGTTTAATTTAAATTTATTTGAAAAATAAATTTGCTGATCGCTACTTTAACAAACCAGGTCTTATCGATGTTTTTATTGGGGTAGATAAGGTGTTCAGTGTAATATCAGGACCACAAACTGTACAAATAGCTGGTGTTCCCAACATTATTCCTACAATTTTCGGTTCGGTTATTGCAGGAAGGTCTGCACAAACTTCTCTCAATCTTGATGGTGGTATTAAGGCATTTGTTTGTACGCAGCTGGATCATTCTCAAGAATTTGAATTCGAGAAATTTTGGCGTTTAGAAGAAATTTCTTATGAGCCCACTTTGTCGATTGAATATCAGTGTGCCGAAGCGATGTTTGTTTCGACTCATCAAAGGCTTTCCGATGGTCGGTATACAGTCAAGCTGCCTTTTAAACCCGATGAAAATGTAGATTTTGGAAATTTGCTGTGTTGTTTCGTCGTCTTCACTTAATGGAACGTAGGTTTTTGTCAAATTCTGCCTTAAAGGAACAGTACCACAAATTTATGGATGAGTATTTGTTGTTGGGCCATATGGAAGAAATTCCTGCTGCTGAAATATATTTACCATCTAATAGTTCGTTCGATCTTCCTCATCATGCTGTTTTTAAGGAAGATAGCAGGACTACAAAGATCAGAGTATTTTTTGATGGATCTGCCAAAACAAATCATTCAATCTCCTTAAACGATTCGCTTCTTGTTGGTCCATCCATACAACGTGACATCTTCTCTTTTTGCCTTCGCTTTAGACGGCATTTGTACACCATCTCCGGAGATATCGAGAAGATGTATCGACAGATTCGAGTTTCTCGTGATCATTGTAATTGCCAGAGAATACTTTGGCGTAAGACTCAAGAGGAACCCATCAAACATTATCGGCTGTTAACAGTTACGTACGGAACTGCTTGTGCTCCCTTTTTAGCGGTTAGAACGTTAAAACAATTGGCTTTGGATTCTTCTGAAAAATATCGATGATATAATCACTGGTTCAGATACATTCGAAGACTTTATTGCCCTTCAGAAGCAGTTGGTAGAACTGTTAAAAACGGGAAGAATTAACCTACGTAAGTGGACAACAAATTGCTGGCCTCTTTTGATGTCGATTTCTGAAGACCAACGCGAGATGTCGCCATGATTCGGTTAAGGTCTTAGGTTTGCAGTGGTGTCCTGCAAAAGATCGCTTTTCTTACAAGGTGAAATTTAGTGAAACTACTGTTTGTACCAAGCGTCAAATCTTGTCGGATGCTTCTAGAATTTTTGACCCAATGGAATTTCTTGCTCCAATAGTTATTGCAATGAAAATTCTCCTTCAAGACTTATGGAGGGAAAAATTAAATTTGCATGCATATTCAGGTGTGGTATACTGCAGAAATAAGAACGAAAATTGTACATATTCGGTAGCATTGGTAGCTGCAAAGAGTAAGGTTTCTCCCATCAAGGTATTGTCTTTTCCTAGACTGGAACTCTGCGGGCCCTTTTATTAACTCGTCTAGTCAATAAACTTAAAATATCTTTACAGAATAAACACATGAAAGTTTTCGCTTGGACAGATTCTTCAATCGTGCTTCAGTGGCTTTCTTCTCCTCCGAAAAAATGGTCAATTTTTATTGGGAATCGAACTTCAGAAATCATTTCGTCAATTTCAAATAAACTTTGGAATCACATTCGATCCGAATTCAATCCAGCCGACTGCGCAACTCGTCGAATCCCTCCTCTTTTGCCTTCAAACGGTCATTTAAGCCGTAATTTGCCCTATGTAAGCCTATGTAAGGGAACGAAAAAGAAATCGCCCCCTCTTGGCCTTAGTTTTCTTACAGGAACATACAAATTAAACATAGAAAGCAACTGTGAACATTGAATATGCCCACATAAAACATCACGTGCAAAAAGAGCAGAAAAATATTCACGTCTTACGCAAAGTGGCTTAAGATCTATTAAAGCACATCTAGCATTATATGGCGGACTATAAGACCAATTAAATTTTATTATAGCAAACTTTGTGAAACGTCTTTGAATTTTTTCGATACGAAAACGGGCATTAGCATAGTATGGGTTCCATAAAACACAACAATATTCAAGAGACGATCGTATTAATGAAATATATAGTGCCTTAAGAATATATGGATCTTGAAAACTAACATTGAGTTAGCTTTAGATATCATATAGTCATAGTGCCAGGGGAACTTTAATTGTTCGTCGATCTTTCTGATCGTCGATCTTTCTAGATCTTTCTGACATGATACTCGTTTTAGGCTCATATTGCCAATATTATAATCGAATACAACGGGATTTAAAATTTTGGATACTGTTAACACTGAACACTTACTGATGTTAAAAAACAGTCCATTGCGATCACACCAATCAGTTATATTATTTAAGTCCGTTTGTAAATTAAAAGCATCGTTATAAGTCTGAACTTCTTTGAATATTTTGAGGTCATCAGCATACAATAGGCATTGCGATTGGGAGATATATGTAGGTAAATCATTTATAAATAATAGAAATAAAAGTGGACCAAGTTGGCTACCTTGCGGAACACCTGAAGAGTTAGTTATTTCTGACGAGAGTTCGGATCCAATTTTTACAAATTGCTTTCTTTCAGTTAAATAAGTACCCAACCATAACAATAGTTGTGAGTGAACCCCTAGAAATTCCAGCTTTTTAATTAGAATGCTATGTTAAACACTGTCAAAAGCCTTAAAAAAGTCTGTAAATATTGAATCGGTTTGATGTCTATTTTCTAAGGCACGCAAGCAGGCATTTGCAAATATAACCAGATTTTAGGTCGTAGATTTACCTCTCACAAAACCATGTTGAAAGTCAGAAATATTGTTACAAACAGCACTGTACAACTTATTTTTGACAATAGCTTTAAAGAGTTTCGGAATAATTTGAAGCTTAGCTATTGGTCTATAATTTATCACAGTTTTTTTGGAGGCTGACTTATGTAAAGGTTTTATAAAGGACCACTTCCAGGCTTTGAGAAACTCACCATAGCGTAAAGATTTATTAAAAAGTATATGAAGTGTTATGAATAAATAACCAATATCATTGAAAGCTTGACAAAAAGGTAAATTGGTACAACTCATATCAAGATTAACAAAATTTGGTTGAAAGAAAGAAGCAAACATATTACATATGACATTCAAATTATTACTAACAACACCATTTAACTCGATTTCAGAAGGTAAACCGATCGATTTTCTTTTTGTGTTAATGAATGTCCAGAACGGAATTTTTTCAAAAACTCATATTCTTTTCTGAGTTGACAAAACCTACTTGAAAGTGAAATAATAGTTCTGCTTTTCTTGTAAATATTTCTCATAGCGCGTTTTAAATTTATCAATTTTTTATTTGCTTTTTTATAACCTTAACAGGAACAAACTTAGAAAAAGCGAATTCTATCACCTCACAGAAAACATTGTATGTATGTTCGAGGCTGGGGGTAGAAAGAATATTTTCCCAGTCTACTGTATAAATAAAGTTATTTAACGACACATAATCGACTTAAGCAAAGTCATACATGGCATTAATACAATTTGACATAGATAATTGATTTAAAATACTAAAGTTAAAAGATATATTCAAAGCTTTGTGATGTATACTATTTATCACAAGTGGAAAATCAGCTTCTGAAACAGAAGATTCGATATCTTCATGAACAAATACTAAATCTAACATTCTTCCAATAGAGTTACAAATGCAATTTTTTTGCTGTAAATTTATAGCAGACATAGTGTCAGTCACAATAAATTCAACATCCTTACTGATATTAAAAGGAAAAATACATTTATCGTCTTCAGAATATTTCCATTCTGTATTTAGTAAATTAAAGTCACCTAGAACTACAATAAAAGAATTTGTTTCTAAACTATTAGCAATAAATTGTACATTATTAATATGACTCATACATTTGAGCATCTGAATTTGGTGGAATATATGAGACAAAAAAATATACATTAATTTTACTATTTTTGTTATGAGTTGTAAAAAATTCAACACAAATACATAATTGTTCTACCGAACCTGAAGAACATTGAAGTCGAATTTGTTTACTTTTCAAAGTCGAACGAACGGCTAGCAAGACTCCTCCTCCTCTATGAAGTCCAGGGGCCGAATTACCGCATCAGTGAACGAGTGAGTGAGTGCCATCAGTGATCGAAAAATTCTTACATTTTCCTTCAGTTTTGTTCTAATCAGTGAGCTCTTTAGTTATCGAATGAAATTTTGCTCGATAACTGATGAGGAAATGTCAAATTACTGTACTAGATTGCTCAATAACGTGAGCGGTAATGCCAAACTCGCACAATTCAGTCACGTATTACTCGTGAACTGATGCGGTAATTCGGCCCCAGTTTCAATTGCACAACGATCTTTTCTGAACACGTCAAAATCAGAGTTGAACAATTCATATGAGCTTATATTTTCACTCAACCAAGTTTCAGTCAAAGCAATAACATTATATGGGCAACCAGTAATAGCAACAAAAAAAATCACTTACTTTTGTCCTAATACCCCCTGCATTATGATAAAAGAGGGAACAAGATTCAGTATGAAATTTTCCAGCAGGAACAAAATTACAATCAGGAACAGGAACATCTACAACAGCAACATCGACAACAGGAACATCCACAACAGGAACATCGACAACAGAGACATCGTCAACAGGAACATCAGCAATATCAAACTCAGCATCATTTACAGATTCGTTGGCAATATCAATAACAGCATTATCAGATACGACAGATTTTGAGCTTACGTTTTTTCCTGTTGTTGGCGTGTGTCCTCGTTTTTTGGAATGAATTTAAAAGCACATTGGTACATCGCATCATTGAACTCATATGGAACTCCAATTTTAAAGTTAATAAATTTCATATTTTTCTTAAGTTCGTCTCGTTTGATTAATTTAAAGCAAGAAATGACTCTAGGATTCATGTTAAGTGCAGCAGCTAATTAGATAGAAATTATTTTGAGGCTTGGGATAGGTTGGAAAAGAGGTTTGATAGGTCGCAGCTCATCGTGCAATCCTATATACATTCCTTAATGTCATTGACAACGATAAGCACTTCTAACGTAGCTTTGCTTAGGAAAATCACAGATGGTGCTGACGAGGTGATTAGGGGTTTAAATGCTCTCAATACAAATGGTCGTGATCCGTGGGTAATCTATTTGTGAATTCAAAAACTTGACCCAGATACGAAGCAAGCTTGGGCGGAACATCTTCGGTCAAAGGAAGTAGCTACAATAGACGAACTTCTTGAGTTCTTACAAAAACGGTGTGCATGTTTGGAATCTTGTTCAGCTCCTATTAGGCCTTTTAATCGTAAGAACAAATCGCAAGGTAGCATACGTTCACAATTTCACATGTTGTTGCATCGGTACAAGGCTGCATAGAGTGCAAGGGCAACCATAGTCTACATGGTTGTACAAAATTCCTCGCATGGGATGTGGATGCTCGTCGGAAATTTGCTAGGGAAAATTCATTGTGTTTTAACTGCTTACGACAAGGACATTCTGCCAACAGATGTTTTTTGCATCAGCTTTGCAAAATCTCTAAGTCTCGACACCACGTTTTAGTTTATCAGGATGTAGCTGCTAGTGATCCATCTACGCATACTAGTTCAATTAAAAATCAGTCGTCAGTTGTCCCAGTCTTCATCTTCATCGTCGTCTCCGAATCCAAGTCAATCGTCGGTTATAAATCATCATTCGTTTGAGTCTAGCCGTAGTTCTCAGATAATTCCTCCTACTGCTGTTGTTAGAACCCAAGATAGAGATAAGTCTTTCCATTATCTTCTTGTGCTTCTTGATACTGGATCCCAGATTTCGTTTATCACTGAACAAGCTGTTCAGCGATTGGGTCTTCGCCGGAGTCAATCTCGTGTTCCTGTTTTTGGAGTTGCTTCCACTTCGGCAGGTGTTACCAACGGTGTTGTAACAGCAAGGCTATCTTCTCGTTTTAGTTCAAAGTTTATTGATGTAGATAGCCATGTTCTTTCGAAGCTGACATCTTTATTACCAGAATGTTCGATTGACAACATCGACATGGAAAATCTTGAATCTTTTGAGCTTGCTAATCGCTACTTTAACAAACCAGGTCTTATCGATGTTTTTATTGGTTTAGATAAGGTGTTCAGTGTAATATCAGGACCACAAACTGTACAAATAGCTGGTGTTCCCAACATTATTCCTACAATTTTCGGTTCGGTTATTGCAGGAAGGTCTGCACAAACTTCTCTCAATCTTGATGGTGGTATTAAGGCATTTGTTTGTACGCAGCTGGATCATTCTCAAGAATTTGAATTCGAGAAATTTTGGCGTTTAGAAGAAATTTCTTATGAGCCCACTTTGTCGATTGAATATCAGTGTGCCGAAGCGATGTTTGTTTCGACTCATCAAAGGCTTTCCGATGGTCGGTATACAGTCAAGCTGCCTTTTAAACCCGATGAAAATGTAGATTTTGGAAATTTGCTGTGTTGTTTCGTCGTCTTCACTTAATGGAACGTAGGTTTTTGTCAAATTCTGCCTTAAAGGAACAGTACCACAAATTTATGGATGAGTATTTGTTGTTGGGCCATATGGAAGAAATTCCTGCTGCTGAAATATATTTACCATCTAATAGTTCGTTCGATCTTCCTCATCATGCTGTTTTTAAGGAAGATAGCAGGACTACAAAGATCAGAGTATTTTTTGATGGATCTGCCAAAACAAATCATTCAATCTCCTTAAACGATTCGCTTCTTGTTGGTCCATCCATACAACGTGACATCTTCTCTTTTTGCCTTCGCTTTAGACGGCATTTGTACACCATCTCCGGAGATATCGAGAAGATGTATCGACAGATTCGAGTTTCTCGTGATCATTGTAATTGCCAGAGAATACTTTGGCGTAAGACTCAAGAGGAACCCATCAAACATTATCGGCTGTTAACAGTTACGTACGGAACTGCTTGTGCTCCCTTTTTAGCGGTTAGAACGTTAAAACAATTGGCTTTGGATTCTTCTGAAAAATATCGATGATATAATCACTGGTTCAGATACAATCGAAGACTTTATTGCCCTTCAGAAGCAGTTGGTAGAACTGTTAAAAACGGGAAGAATTAACCTACGTAAGTGGACAACAAATTGCTGGCCTCTTTTGATGTCGATTCCTGAAGACCAACGCGAGATGTCGCCATGATTCGGTTAAGGTCTTAGGTTTGCAGTGGTGTCCTGCAAAAGATCGCTTTTCTTACAAGGTGAAATTTAGTGAAACTACTGTTTGTACCAAGCGTCAAATCTTGTCGGATGCTTCTAGAATTTTTAACCCAATGGAATTTCTTGCTCCAATAGTTATTGCAATGAAAATTCTCCTTCAAGACTTATGGAGGGAAAAATTAAATTGGGACGAAGAACTTCCAAAGGAACTATCTGATAGGTGGATGACTATTCGACAGGAACTACCCTTAATTGAAAATGTCCAGATTCCGAGGATTATTTGGACAGACAGTAACAATTGTGAGTTCCACGGATTTTGTGATGCTTCTTTGCATGCATATTCAGGTGTGGTATACTGCAGAAATAAGAACGAAAATGGTACATATTCGGTAGCATTGGTAGCTGCAAAGAGTAAGGTTTCTCCCATCAAGGTATTGTCTTTTCCTAGACTGGAACTCTGCGGGCCCTTTTATTAACTCGTCTAGTCAATAAACTTAAAATATCTTTACAGAATAAACACATCAAAGTTTTCGCTTGGACAGATTCTTCAATCGTGCTTCACTGGCTTTCTTCTCCTCCGAAAAAATGGTCAATTTTTATTGGGAATCGAACTTCAGAAATCATTTCGTCAATTTCAAATAAACTTTGGAATCACATTCGATCCGAATTCAATCCAGCCGACTGCGCAACTCGTCGAATTCCTCCTCTTTTGCCTTCAAACGGTCATTTAAGCCGTAATTTGTCCTATGTAAGCCTACGTAAGGGAACGAAAAAGAAATCGCCCCCTCTTGGCCTTAGTTTTCTTACAGGAACATACAAATTAAACATAGAAAGCAACTATGAACATTGAATATGCCCACATAAAACATCACGTGCAAAAAGAGCAGAAAAATATTCACGTCTTACGCAAAGTGGCTTAAGATCTATTAAAGCACATCTAGCATTATATGGCGGACTATAAGACCAATTAAATTTTATTATAGCAAACTTTGTGAAACGTCTTTGAATTTTTTCGATACGAAAACGGGCATTAGCATAGTATGGGTTCCATAAAACACAACAATATTCAAGAGACGATCGTATTAATGAAATATATAGTGCCTTAAGAATATATGGATCTTGAAAACTAACATTGAGTTAGCTTTAGATATCATATAGTAATAGTGCCAGGGGAACTTTAATTGTTCGTCGATCTTTCTGATCGTCGATCTTTCTAGATCTTTCTGACATGATACTCGTTTTAGGCTCATATTGCCAATATTATAATCGAATACAACGGGATTTAAAATTTTGGATACTGTTAACACTGAACACTTACTGATGTTAAAAAACAGTCCATTGCGATCACACCAATCAGTTATATTATTTAAGTCCGTTTGTAAATTAAAAGCATCGTTATAAGTCTGAACTTCTTTGAATATTTTGAGGTCATCAGCATACAATAGGCATTGCAAGTGGGAGATATATGTAGGTAAATCATTTATAAATAATAGAAATAAAAGTGGACCAAGTTGGCTACCTTGCGGAACACCTGAAGAGTTAGTTATTTCTGACGAGAGTTCGGATCCAATTTTTACAAATTGCTTTCTTTCAGTTAAATAAGTACCCAACCATAACAATAGTTGTGAGTGAACCCCTAGAAATTCCAGCTTTTTAATTAGAATGTTATGTTAAACACTGTCAAAAGCCTTAAAAAAGTCTGTAAATATTGAATCGGTTTGATGTCTATTTTCTAAGGCACGCAAGCAGGCATTTGCAAATATAACCAGATTTTAGGTCGTAGATTTACCTCTCACAAAACCATGTTGAAAGTCAGAAATATTGTTACAAACAGCACTGTACAACTTATCTTTGACAATAGCTTTAAAGACTTTCGGAATAATTTGAAGCTTAGCTATTGGTCTATAATTTATCACAGTTTTTTTGGAGGCTGACTTATGTAAAGGTTTTATAAAGGACCACTTCCAGGCTTTGAGAAACTCACCAAAGCGTAAAGATTTATTAAAAAGTATATGAAGTGTTATGAATAAATAACCAATATCATTGAAAGCTTGACAAAAAGGTAAATTGGTACAACTCATATCAAGATTAACAAAATTTGGTTGAAAGAAAGAAGCAAACATATTACATATGACATTCAAATTATCACTAACAACACCATTTAACTCGATTTCAGAAGGTAAACCGATCGATTTTCTTTTTGTGTTAATGAATGTCCAGAACGCTTTAGAATCATGCTTAACTTTGGACTCAAGAGACCAAAGATATTGTTTAAAAGGAATTTTTTCAAAAACTCATATTCTTTTCTGGGTTGACAAAACCTACTTGAAAGTGAAATAATAGTTCTGCTTTTCTTGTAAATATTTCTCATAGCGCGTTTTAAATTTATCAATTTTTTATTTGCTTTTTTATAACCTTAACAGGAACAAACTTAGAAAAAGCGAATTCTATCACCTCACAGAAAACATTGTATGCATGCTCGAGGCTGGGGGTAGAAAGAATATTTTCCCAGTCTACTGTATAAATAAAGTTATTTAACGACACATAATCGACTTAAGCAAAGTCATACATGACATTAATACAATTTGACATAGATAATTGATTTAAAATACTAAAGTTAAAAGATATATTCAAAGCTTTGTGATGTATACTATTTATCAAAAGTGGAAAATCAGCTTCTGAAACAGAAGATTCGATATCTTCATGAACAAATACTAAATCTAACATTCTTCCAATAGAGTTACAAATGCAATTTGTTTGCTGTAAATTTATAGCAGACATAGTGTCAGTCACAATAAATTCAACATCCTTACTGATATTAAAAGGAAAAATACATTTATCGTCTTCAGAATATTTCCATTCTATATTTAGTAAATTAAAGTCACCTAGAACTACAATAAAAGAATTTGTTTCTAAACTATTAGCAATAAATTGTACATTATTAATATGACTTTCATACATTTGAGCATCTGAATTTGGTGGAATTT
Source organism: Syrphus vitripennis (assembly GCA_958431115.1). NCBI lineage: Eukaryota > Metazoa > Arthropoda > Insecta > Diptera > Syrphidae > Syrphus > Syrphus vitripennis. The sequence continues at coordinate 58,072,452 of OY288109.1, forward strand.
ATGAGACAAAAAAATATACATTAATTTTACTATTTTTGTTATGAGTTGTAAAAAATTCAACACAAATACATAATTGTTCTACCGAACCTGAAGAACATTGAAGTCGAATTTGTTTACTTTTCAAAGTCGAACGAACGGCTAGTAAGACTCCTCCTCCTCTATGAAGTCCAGGGGCCGAATTACCGCATCAGTGAACGAGTGAGTGAGTGCCATCAGTGATCGAAAAATTCTTACATTTTCCTTCAGTTTTGTTCTAATCAGTGAGCTCTTTAGTTATCGAATGAAATTTTGCTCGATAACTGATGAGGAAATGTCAAATTACTGTACTAGATTGCTCAATAACGTGAGCGGTAATGCCAAACTCGCACAATTCAGTCACGTATTACTCGTGAACTGATGCGGTAATTCGGCCCCAGTTTCAATTGCACAACGATATTTTCTGAACACGTCAAAATCAGAGTTGAACAATTCATATGAGCTTATATTTTCACTCAACCAAGTTTCAGTCAAAGCAATAACATTATATGGGCAACCAGTAATAGCAACAAAAAAATCACTTACTTTTGTCCTAATACCCCCTGCATTATGATAAAAGAGGGAACAAGATTCAGTATGAAATTTTCCAGCAGGAACAAAATTACAATCAGGAACAGGAACATCTACAACAGCAACATCGACAACAGGAACATCCACAACAGGAACATCGACAACAGAGACATCGTCAACAGGAACATCAGCAATATCAAACTCAGCATCATTTACAGATTCGTTGGCAATATCAATAACAGCATTATCAGATACGACAGATTTTGAGCTTACGTTTTTTCCTGTTGTTGGCGTGTGTCCTCGTTTTTTGGAATGAATTTAAAAGCACATTGGTACATCGCATCATTGAACTCATATGGAACTCCAATTTTAAAGTTAATAAATTTCATATTTTTCTCAAGTTCGTCTCGTTTGATTAATTTAAAGCAAGAAATGACTCTAGGATTCATGTTAAGTGCAGCAGCTAAGTGATTAACGATAACTTCAGAAGCTACAGAGGGGCGAAAATTACCCAGATGAAACCATTTAGGTTTACGCACAACAACATTTTGCAAAATTTCACTGGACATATTTTTTCAACTATTTTCATGGTGTTCAACTTTAGTTTCAGCATTGTTTGCATAAACTTTTTCAGGAGGAACATTAGTAATATCAGCAACTTTAGCATCATCAGTATCAAAAACATCACCAGCAACAACAGAATCATCAGCAACAACAGCATTATCAGCAAAAACAGGAACATCAGGATCATCAACAACAGCAGGATCAAAACAGCCTTCAGGATCACTGCCAGTACCAGCAACATCAACAAGATCATCAGTGATAAATACCACACTATCATCAGTAAAATTAGTACTATTGGTACTATCGCCAGAAATGACTGTGGCAACATTGTTTTTGATAATAACATTGGCAGCACTAGTAGTAGGTTTTAGTTCTCCCACAGCATCAACAAATAATTGAGATTGAGAATCATCATTTGCATTGACCGTTGCATTTTTGTTTTTGTTTGTAACAACATCAGAATTAAGCGGCACATTATTTTTTGATTTCAATTTTTATTTTGTTAACAACTGTGAGAGAGTCTTTTGAAGATTTTTTGTTTGTAGGCGTAGCTGGTTTGGATTTTGTATCGCGGAGCGGAATGGGGGTTACATTTATGGGCTTTAGTGTTTTACGAGGCAATGCAGGAGACGAAAAGCTCTTATTTGAAATGAGTGGGGTATTTAGATTTAATTTTGCATTTGAGCGAGTGTTCAATGTTGTCTTAGCTTTGCTTATATTTGGATCCAGGAACAACTTAAAATCAGTACACAAACTATCAAGCTTTTTGGTTAAGGCATTGAATTTAGCATCAAAACCCATGGAAGAGTAATTGCAGCACAAGCCACACCTCCAGCAAATGTTTTCACATTTATTTACCAACTTAATTATACTATCGTTTAGTTTTAAGAACTTAATATGGAAAAACAATCGACAGACAATGCACGACAGGTATTCACATTCTGTCGTTTCGATTTCACAAATAAAGCATTCACTAAACATTATAAGCTTAGCACAGAGAAACAATATCAGTAATAAATTAAATTTCAACCATGCGATATGAGAGCACAGAATAGACTTGAAATAGTTGCAACAACGTTTCGATTTCGTGTCCCTAAAAAAGACTCTTTGCTACGAAATTATCAACCGCTTTGCGTTCAAGAACTTTCAAAAGCTAAAATCACGTTAATAATATATAGTCAGATGAGGGGTTTTTCATCAGAAATACTCGCGTTACAAGGAGGTAATGAATTTTCGAAAAAACATAAACTTTTAAGCCTCGCGCCCTTTATCGATTCAGACGGATTACTTAGAGTTGGTGGGCGAGTGCAAAACTCTGAACTTTCATACAATGAAAAGCACCCCATCATACTCTGTCAGAACGTTTATGTGAGCTAATTGTTAATAATATTCACAGAGTTTTATATTGTTAGCTGTAGAAATCTAGTACGCAAAATAGTTCATGACTGAATTCCTTGTTTTCGACAACGTCGCGATTCTTCGAAGCAATTAATGGGAAATCTTCCTATAGAGCGAATTCGATTTTCGTGTCCGTTCAGCAAAGTAGGATATGACTATGCGGGTCCAATAACATTAAGACTTTCTCGTGGCAGATACCCAAAATTTGTAAAAGCATATATCGCTCTATTTGGGTGTTTCGTAACAAAAGGTATTCACTTGGAATTAGTCGGTGACTTATCGTCAAACGCGTTTCTTCTGGCTTTAGACCGGTTCTGTTCGCGTCGCTCGTGGAAAGCCAACGGAAATTTGGAGTGACAATGGTACCAATTTTCATGGTGCAAAACGCAAGCTAAACAAAATGTTTAAAGGTATCCTGAGTGAGCAGCATCAACGTATCGTCATTGATTATCTGGCAAAGGATAGTATATCGTGGAAGTTTCTCCCACCATCAGCTCCTCACTTTGGAGGTTTGTGGGAGGCTGGGGTGAAGTCTGTGAAACAGCACTTGAGACGAGTAATCGGAGAACATACATATATTGACATACGAGGAAATGTACACACTTCTTATAAAGATTGAAGCTGTCCTGAATTCACGTCTGATGTGGCAGACATTTGACGCAGAAACAAATGCTTTGTCACCTTCTCATTTTATGATTGGGGAGGCTTACACTTCAATCCCTCATCCTAATTTGGTAAATTCTCAAATTTCATTGCAGACTAATTGGTATCTTTTACAGACACTCTACCAAGGCTTTTGAAAAAGATGGCATGCAGAATATTTAACATCTCTCCAACATAGGCAAAAATGGCAGAAACCACAACCAAATCTCTCTGTTAATGATGTCGTTTTATTGAAGGAGCCAAATCTTCCACTATCGAAATAGATTTTTGGTCGGATTATTGCAACCTATCCAGGCAATGATAACAACGTCAGAGTTGTCACTGTCCGAACCATACATGGAGAATACACACGCCCTGTTGTTAAAGTTGATCCACTTCCGTTTGCTGAAAGACCTGAGCCTTTTAGGGGGCTAAATGTTTAGTATTGCTATAATTGTTAATTAAATTATTTTGATTTGTTCTTATTTTGTTAATTAGTTTTTTTCAAGCAATTTAATTTATTCCATTTAATTGACTAAAATATTTACATATGTATGTTCCACACTTTACCAATAACTAAGGAAATTACCCTATAATTTAAATTGTTATTTTTTGCATTTCCAGTTGCATATTGCATTGGAAAATTACTCTCTAACTGTAACATATTCAATATGTAACATATATCAATTTCTTGTTTTGCTTTATCCGTTAATTCTTATTTCATTGTCAATTCGTATTATGTAAAAATTCTTTCTTTTTCGTTCGACCACCAAGCTGTAAGCATCTCATCTTTAAAAGTAAGAACAAATAAGTAATTCTAATTGCTGTTAAAGTGTTCATTGAAATTGGTTTACATATTCTTTCTCTCCAACGTTGCATGAATGATTTTTGTAAGGTCGTTAAAAATTCTACATACATATGTATATTCTAATAAAATAAGGTGAAACTAATGTGAAATTAAAGGTATATAAAAATAATATACAGGCATTCTACGTCCGGAATCTCAATTAAGTTATACCTAGGATAAATTGATGTTTGTTAAATCTACCTTATTCAAATGCAAAAGAAACTTTGCATGCACCCCACCTTGCACCCAATCCAAATCCTATAGTGAGCCCAAGCAGGGGGGTTGCACCACCCATACACACCTCGGTGTGGCATACACCCAAACTCGCACCTACCATTATTACTATCAAAATAAGACCACTCAAGCAAAGAAAAACATAAAATAATCTAATCTAATAATCTAGTTTTCAGTTTTTGATCGAAAATTAAAAAGAGCAACAAATTATTAACAAAATAATTACTTATAAACTTATGGTTTTGAAATAATATTGAAATTGAAACATTTTTAAACTTTTTTTACTCAAATTTTGAGTTTAAAATTAAATTTTTCAAAAACTATGGATATTTTTGACTTGATTTAAAAACTGGCTCATAGACAAAAGTGTTGGCTATAAAACATTTATAAAACTTAGTTGAAGTGTTACCGTTATTTTTTAATTATTTTTTCCATTTAACGTACATATTTTTTAAATTGCCCCTACCGCCTAAACGTTGGGAGATAGACCCCTGTCCCATAGTAAAAAAAATACTTGTTTTGAACTGCTCTATACAAATCCGTCATTAAACTTTGTCGCCTGAGTTATCGTACTCTTGCCGAACTTTATTACCATCTCCGGGTTTTCTCTTAGATTTCGTCTGTTTTACTTTTTTTTGGCACTAAGGGAAACCCAAGTATGTGGAACTACTGACCCTGTTGAATTTGAAATTCACGGGTATAACTTAGTGCCATTATTCCTTCCCACCATGATCTCGCTGTCTACGTAAGAAATGATGTTGCTTACTAATTTCAACCACAATATGGTCCCAGTGCCAACCCCTTGTTTAACTTCTTGTGGTTTAAATTCTCAGTAACCAGGCACACCATACATTATTGTTTATTGATATTATGGGCTATTTCAATGTACACAATTCTTCTTGCCTTGCTGAGTTTAATGCCCTTACTCAGCTTGTCAACGAGCCCATCCGAATATCGGACGTTAAGGGCCGAGCCGAAAGTACTCTTAACTTGTTCCTTGCCTCTGACCTCATTTCATTTCATTTCCGCAAATTTTTTGTGCCAAACAAATCCAGTTGGAGAAAGAGTTCCTGTGAGAACCGTTTGGCAATACGCTAACACCAACTGGGGCGGCCCCAATAATTTGTTCAGGATCTTTTACTGGTCACTTCCTCGGTAGTGACGTAGACTCCAGCGCGGATATGATTACTAATGTGATTCTTTTGGGAATGATAATTTTTTTTTGGGACAAGGGCGTAAAGCATCAGACCCAAAGAGAAATCATGGTTCGATGTGAGCTGTAAAGAGGTCATCAGAGTCAAAGAGGTTAGCTTTCGATGTTTTAGAGCCAACTCAACTGAGGAAAACCGGAAAAAGTTCAAACAAGCCAGGAAGGCTTGCAAAGTCCATATTCGATGGGCCAAATTTTTGCATGACCAAAAGTTAAGGCAAAAAATACTGCAATGTCCCTTAGGTAGTAAACATTTTTGGTCCTTCGTGAAAAACATAAGGAACAAAACATCCTCCTCGGTCCCAACACTCGTTGTCAATGACACTCCCTTCGTTAGCTCTCTCGAGAAAGCCAGTTCGCTGCCAACTCTACGCTTTCTGATAGTGTCATGACTCCTCAAGTTCTATGAGACAAATCTTATTTCATACTCGAGCTGTGGTGAGAGTCCTAAAAGATCTCAACATACATAAATCCCATCGTCGGATGGTATGCCCGCCATTGTTTTGAAGAGGTGTTCTTCCATGTTGGCGAAACCCCTGCGTAAGCTTTTCCATCTATCCTATTATTCTGGGCTTTTTCCAAGCGGTTGAAAAACACCATTTGTCAAGCCTATCGCAATAAAGGCGAATCTTCTTCACCCTGTTACCACCGAGCAATTGAATTTACGTCCCTTCTTTCCAAGATCATGGAAACGCTGATAAATTTTCAGCTCAAGAAATATCTCGAAGATCGAAAGCTTTTTAATGACCGACAGGACGGCTTTCGCAGCAATAGGTCTAATGGTGACTTGATGGTTTATCTCACCGAACAGTGGAACACATCTTTACATCGTTTTGTAGAAAGTAAGATTATTGTACATGATATTTCTAAAGCATTTGATAAAGTTTGGCATCCTGCTCTTTTATCAAAAATGCATGCTTTTGGTATCGATGAAACCCTTCTTAGTTGGATTAGTAACTTTCTTTCGAATCGCTCTATACAAGTAGTACAAGACAGATTCAAGTCTGAAACCCACACAACATAAATGCTGGTGCGCCACACGGTTCCGTTTTGTCTACGACCTCTTTCTCATTTTCATTAATGATCTCCTGTATGCAACTACTAATCCATTAAATTGTTTCGCTGACGATAGCAGCATTAGCTTTTCATATTAAATATGAGTGACACTTGCATCGAAGAAATTAATCAGCTTGCGATTCTAGGTATGTGTATCACAAACCATCTTTTGTGGAATCACATACTTAACGTCGCCAAAAAAATGCCGCAAGATGTTTAGGTTTCCTTCGGAGATGCAATAACTTTTCCGATTCTGATCTAGCTATTATCTATACAAGTTATATACGTCCAGAGCTTGAGTATAACTTTTATCTCTGGGCTGGTGCTCAAGCAACTTATGTAACAAAATAGTTTTCTAGCCCCTCTACTCCTCGTAGTACCACCCTTACAACTCCATACCTACAGGCATATGAGGCTGGTCCGGGCAGCAGGAGATAGAGGGGTGTCCAGGCTCCGACCCCCGTTTGGCATGTTATCACCGGCTGGTGCTCGTCGGACGGGGCGGAGTTCTTTGGAGTCGAAGCACTGGACTGTTTTCACGTATACTCATGCCTATCTGAAAGTGAGAAAAAAAAAATGTATGGGGAACCCGATATAACAAATGAAGGGGAGGGGTGACTTCAGTAGGGCCGAGGGTCCAGATGTTATTGGCCCTCTGAGGATTTTCCCACCCCATGTATCGCTTAGATACCACCATGGCTACCACTACCTCCTGTTTTGTGTGGTAGCCCCAAATCCCGAACCACCTTGTCCTACATTTCCCCTACCAACCCAGCTTACCTCTGACTCTGACCACCTTTTCAGTTGCCCATGTTACCGTTCTAAGCAACTATGAAACGAATCGAATAGTTGTTTAAATTTACCACGGTTAACTGTTTAACCAAGAAAACAGGGAGGGGTATCAACTTAATCTTACATTTATTATAAACATATTCTTAAATAAATAATTAATAGATAATATTTATATTAGATAAATATTACTAATATTACTATTAGAGTTTAATTCAAATTTTGTTTCAAAATAATTTCACCGCAAGGTAAGTTATAGTTTTAATTTATATTAAATTTGATCTCAATAATTTGTTTCTCTCTTCTTTTTTTTTTTCTTTCTTTCTTTAGGTGATTTAGTGGACTCAGAATTTTAATTGAATTTAATTTTAATTTTAATTTTTATTTTTATTTTAATTTTTTTTTAAATTTTAATTTTTATTTTAATTTTAATTTTAATTTTTTTTATTTTAATTTAAATTTAAATTTTAATTTTAATTTTATTTTCAATAGTAAAAATATTCAATAATCCAAATAATCTACCAACTATATGCAATTATTTTATTTTTTTTTTTTTTTTTGAGTAAATTTAAAACTTCGATATACGAGGAAAAGTAAAATAAAAAAAAAACAAATCACTTACTTGTGTGCGTTGCGTTGATACTCCGTCGGTCCCGCGCAGTGCACTACCTGGAACTGTTGAAGTTTCTGAAATAAGAACTTTTTTTCTTTTCTTAAATTACCGCGAATATGACTTTTCCTTATATATATTTTTTTTCTATTTTATATGTATGTATGTAACGACAAAAAAATTAATTGAACTTGACCACCTTAATCACCATTTATTTGGTTATATTAAACTAATTTAATGCTAGTAGGTACACAAAAAAAAACAGGGCACACAATTTTGTTTTTAACAGATCACAAACACTAATATATAATATGGGGCCGCCTCTGTTCCGGATTCCTCATGAGTCGAGTTGATTTATAACTTTTCCTTTGGTTTTTGTTTTTTTTGTCTGTTTTTTTTTTTTTTATTTTCTTTCAGATATGTTTTATTTTCTTTCAGGTATGTTTTATTTTCTTTTCAGGTATGTTTTATTTTCTTTTCAGGTTTGTTTTATTTTCCTTTTTTTTTATTTTATTTCAGGTGGGTTTTCTTTCGGTAGTTTACTTTAAGTATTTTGCTTAATTTAACCCTTTTTCTTTATTTTTTTTTGTTTATTTTCAGGTTTTCACCCGATTTTTTTATTTTGGGTTTATTTCACTTTAGGGTAGGGGGGGGGGGGAAGGTAGTAGCTCTTTATAAAAACTTTGCCCCGCCACTGCGCCTATATATATTTTTTTTTTGGGTTTATTTTCCCTTTAAGGGGGGGGGGGTTTGGTTTTAGCACGTTAATTTTTTGCACCGCCACTGCACATATATATATATTTTGGGGATTATTTTCCCTTTAAGGTGGGGGGGGGGGGTAGGTGTTGGTTTTAGCACGTTAATTTTTTTTGCACCGCCACTGCACATATATATATATTTTGGGGATTATTTTCCCTTTAAGGTGGGGGGGGTAGGTGTTGGTTTTAGCACGTTAATTTTTGCACCACCACTGCACATATATATATATATTTGGGGTTTATTTTCCCTTTATTGTTTAGCAGTATAAAGTTTTTGCACCGCCACTGCACCGACACTGATTCGATATTATTTAGTTTGTTTCTTTTTTTTGTACTTGTCTTATTATTATTTTTTTTCTTTTTTTTTAACTTGACTAATTTAAAACACTTTAAATTGCGTATACTACTTTTCGCCAAAATGTCTCTTGAAAAAAAAACTTCGTATAAAATAAATTACCGCCGCACACTGAATCTGAATACTTAGTGACGTTACCCGAAATTAGAAACCTTTTCTATACCTCGGTGGTATGATACTTATGTTCTAGCCGAACCGTTGTGTACATACAACATCCCATCCTAAGTTCAGCTAGCCCATCAGCATCACACTACCAAGGTAACGGCCAGCTGTTGTCGCATCAAGTGCAATTTGGGTGTCATTGCACTTGACTATGCTTAAGCCACTGCCTATGTAATGATAATGCTATAGCCAAACCATAGCATTATCTCTAAGCATGCATTGCTATGTCCAGTGGGCAGCGGTACCTTTTTTTTTTGTTTTGCACTGAGTGCAGATGCTAAGTGTGTAGTTTTTTTTTTGTTGGCTATTCTTTTGATTATTATGTATTTGACTTTGCATTGCGATCATATCGATGGTCGTTGGTGACGAGTAGCGGTGCTCAGTTGGGCCATGGAATGTCTGCATCTTGTTATTGTCTTTTGAAATTGTATGTTTATGATACAGTCTGGGTCGCTGTATTAGTACCACTTTTGTCTTTTATTATTATTTAATTATTATTTATTAATTTAAATTTTTTTTTATTTTATATTATTCATTATTAGGTAAAAATATTATTAGGTAAGTATTATAAGGAGTGTATTATGATCAGGTAAGTATTATTTAAAGTAGTATTATGTGAGGTAAATTTTATTATAAGGTAATGTTTTATTATAAAGTAAGTGTTATTATAATGGTAAGTATTATTTTTAGGTAAGTATTATGTAAGGTAAGTATTATTTTTAGGTAAGTATTATATGAGGTAAGTATTATTTTTAGGTAAGTATTATTTATGGTAAGTATTATGTATGGTAAGTATTATTTATTATTTTATTATTTTATTTGTATTTTCGTAATTGTCCTATTATTTTAGTGTATCCCCTCCACACTCTTAAAAATGGTATTCCCCACAACTTCTTCGATATACGAGATCCTTCGAGTAGAAAGAAGAAGAAAAGGAATGTCTCATGCACAGGCTGCTAGCCGGGCTCTGTATCATTTTTTTAAATCCTTCGCATGATATACTCCTGCCTTCTTTCCTTCCATGTCTTCCAGTTCGTAGAGGTTATTGCCAACCAGTCTGCGAACCCTCATCTTGAGGAACTTTGGACTCAGTTTTGCGCAGAATTTCTTCAACGCATTACTGAGCACAAAGTTCCTCCGATACACGATATCTCCTATGGCAAACTTGACGTTTTTACTCCTCAAATTGTAGGCGTTTTCATACCGATTGTGGGCATTGGCCAAGGAGGTGAAGAATGTTCATCCTCGCTTGTTTCGGGACTATTCCCGAGTTGTTGAGAGCATTCAACCTCCTCAAGACCCGGTAATCCGACCCGTGCTCCAGGCAACCTTGACCGAAAAGCGCTTCGTAGGGCGACATGTTGATGGCCGAGTGGACCGTAGTGCGAAGGGCGCTGGCGATGGCTGGAAGTTGGTTGTCCCAGTTCCTCTGGTCACTGTCTATGTAGCTTCTGATGGCGGGGAGGATAGACCGGTTTACACGCTCACTAGCATTTGCCTGTGGCGAGTAAACAGCGGTCCGTATGTGGGTTATCCCATATGTGGTCATCGATTTCTCAAACTCCCGACTGACGAACTGCTTTCCGTTGTCCGAAAGCAAAGTTTCCGGTACGCCAAACATGCAGAACACCTGCTCGTAGAGAAACTTCAGCACTACGTCCGTTGTCGCCCTACGAATTGCCTTTATCATCACGAATTTCGTCAGTTGGTCCAGTGCCACTACAATGTGCGTGTTCCCGTCTTGCGAGCGTGGGTAGGGTCCCAAGAAGTCGATGTACAACATCTGGAAGGGTCTCTCGGCAACGACCGCTTTACCCATAGGTGGCCTAAGGGTGGCGTTCGGAGCTTTCGAGGCCTTGCAGATGTCGCACTTCTCCAGGAAGATCTTGACTTGCGCTGCCATGTTCGGCCAGTAGAAACGTTGTTGTACAAGGTACAAGGTCTTCACGATCCCACCATGCGAAGCCCTAGGTGGTCGATAAGCCAGGGAAATCAAGCGATCGGTAAGCGGTTCGGGAATCCAAAGCTTCCAAATAAGGTCGTACTCTACAGGATTACCTGTGCAATGTCTGACCTTCTTATACACGAAACTTTCCGAAACTTGAAGGTCAGGTAGCTTTTCTTTTTGTTCTTCGATGTCTTTAATGAGCTTAAGGTATTCCGAAGATTTAAAACTTGGATCCTCAAGGTCGATATGCAAAACATCGTGAGGATCTTCCAGCTCCGAGACATCGCAATCCAGAGCATCGACCTCATGCACCCGCGATAGGACATCAGGTACAACGTTCTGGGTACCTTTGCGATGCTCGATGCTGCGCCAACCGTCCACTTAAATCCTTCTGCCCCATCAGCCACTTCAAGCTCGCATGATCGGTCACTATCCTGAAGGTATGTCCCTCGACATAAGCACGGAACTTCTGGACTCCAATGACAGCAGCAAGGCACTCACGCTCGGTCACACTGTAGTTGCGCTGGACCGTGTTGAGCTTCTGAGAGTGATAGTAAATTGGGCGTTCACTTCCACTCTCGTCAACCTGACTAAGAACGCAGCCGACTCCGGTGTCGGAAGCGTCACACTGGATGATGAATTCCTTCGCAAAGTCCGGATGCACTAAAACGGGCCGGGAAATCAGGGCCTCCTTGAGAAGGTTGAATGACTCCAATGCAGCCTCGGAAAACAGGAACTCCTTCCCCTTCTTTAATGTGTCCGTGATGGGTGCCGCTAAGGTTGAAAAGTCTCGCACGAAACGTCTGTACCATCCCGCAAGTCCCATGAAGCGTCGGACCTGTTTAGCGGAAGTCGGGACAGGAAAATCAGCAATGGCTGCTACTTTATCTGAGTCCGTCTTCAGGCAGCCATCTCCAACTATGTAGCCCAGGTACTTCAGTTCCTTGAAGCAGAATTTCGACTTCTGGACGTTCATCGTCAAACCTGCTTCTTGCAGCCGACCGGCCAAAACCTTCAACAGCTCGACATGCTCATCGAATGTGCTCGAAACCACCAAGAGATCATCCAGGTACGGAAAGATTTTTTCTCGCAGTTGGTGGAGTACCACCTTGTCCATCAATCTGACCATGCGTTGTGGTGCATTGCAGAGGCCAAAGGTCATAACCGTAAACTGCAACAGGGGCATGCCGGGCATAGTAAACGCCGTCTTTTCCCGGGATTCTTTCTCCAGAGGGATCTGCCAAAATGCGTCCTTGAGATCCACGCTCGAGATGAAACGTGTATCTTGCAGACGAGATAGCAAACCCCCTATATGAGAAATTGGATAGGCATCTGTAGGTATTAAGTGAAACACTGTCCTTTATATTTCAAACAAATATAATAATTCACTTTATTATTTCTTCTTAATACTACTTACATTATTAATTTAATTTAATTGATTAAATTGATTTAAATATCAAAAATGAGAAATACCGCGTGACCAACACCTACAACCTTCGAACTTACAATTATCTTTTTTTTCTTGATTTCTCTTTCGTTAACGCGTATAGTTAGACTAATATTTAACTTTGGAAAAACGGAATTTTGTGGAATGTGATTCGGAGCGGGAAATTTGAATTTGTGGGAGTTAATAATTTTGGAGCATGGATATGCTACATAGCTCCCCTCCGCAAAAAAAAAAAATAATAATGTAATTATTTAAACCAATGCTGCATAGTTTGCTTTGGAAAAATGTTATTGTATGTCATAGGCTGGTTTAAGGCGATCTATTGATATTGATTGACTTTTTCCATTTATATCTAAAACAAAATGTTTTCGAAATTTTCTTATTATTTTAAATGGCCCTTCGTATGGTTGTTCTAAGCCTATTTTGATCCTATCAACTCTCACAAATGCAAAATCACTCTTGAAAATGTCGCCAGGCACATAAGTCTGTGAGTTATTTTGAATTCGAGGAGGATTAAAAGTAACGTCACGCATTTTATTTCGGAGGTTTTGAACCAATGTTGTCGTATCGGTGTTATTTTCTTTGCTTTGTATAAAAAACTCTCCCGGAACTTTTAACGCTTGTCCATATACAAACTCGGCGGGCGATGCATTAAGATCTTTTTTATTTATTTAATTTTATTTATTTATCAATGGACTATTGTCTGCTGATTACATTTAATATTATAAATAAGCTTACAAGATAATAATAGGTGTTGAAACATAGCTTTGATACAAAACAATTGATTGATTAACTAACGGTATGATTATACAGATTTAGATATGATGAGTTAAAAAGTCTAATACCTGTCGTTTAAATTGATCCCTACTCACTACAAAGTCGACTTCATTGCAGACGGAATTAAACAATGTCAAGGATCGCGAGATAGGCTCATTTATGCCATAATTGGTTCTATGCTTAGGCACATAAAAAAGTACAGGTCTGTCCCTAAGTAATCTTTCCGGGACATAGAACTTTATTAGAGACAATAATTCAATTGAATCGATACGATTACATAAAATATCTTTAATAAATATTATGCTTTGAGTATTTCTTCTAACTTCAAGCGTTTTCAAATCGATAAGTGCACATCTTGAAATATAATTCGGCATTTCATCGGTCCAATTTAGATTTCGAAGTGCGAATCTGGTAAATCTTTTCTGAATTCGTTCTATTCTTTGTACACCATTCGCATAAAATGGACTCCAAATTATAGAACAATATTCAAGATATGGGAGAACTAATGAATTAAATAAGGTTTTAAGTGTGTATACGTCTCTAAATTCTTTTGGGTTTCGTCTTATAAAACCAAGCATTGAATTACCTTTAGATATAGAATGGTATAAAAAAATTTTACATCGTCAGCATACATTAAGCATCTAGATTTATTAAAGCTTAAGGGTAAGTCATTAATGAAAACGAGGAAGAGCAATGGACCAAGGTGACTTCCCTGAGGAAGACCTGAGTCAACACTAATAGGATTAGAGTAATACCCAGAAATGTTAACAATTTGACTTCTATCAGATAGGTATGACTCTAACCATAAAAGGAAATAGCTATCACAACCTAACAACTTAAGTTTTTGGAGTAGTAAACCGTGGTGGACTCGGTCAAAGGCTTTAATAAAATCCGTATAGAGTACATCTACTTGGAATCCCTTTTCGATTTCATTTAAACAAAAATTAGTGAAAAGAACGAGATTTGTGGCCGATGAGCGACCTTTAATAAAACCATGTTGACTAGGCGATAAAAACTGTTTCACGGATAAATAGAATTTATCAGTAATAATTTTTTCAAGAAGTTTTGGAATAGCTGAAATTTTCGAGATTGGCCTATAATTTTTAATTAATTGTTTGGGACCACTTTTATAGATAGGGTTGATAAATGATATTTTCCATTCGTCCACAAACTCTCCTGACAAGAGTGATTTGTTATATAGGATTGTGAGAGGAAAACAGATAGATGAGGAACATTTTGATAAGAGAAGGGGCGGAATTTTATCATAGCCTGCTTTTTTAGAACTATCCAATTCACATAAACCCTCTAAGACTTCATTCACCGACAAATGCGGAAGAACAAAATTTATATCGGCATTGAAATTTAAATACTTAGAATTGAGATCCTCGATTATGTCTTTATTGTAAGACGATTTAAAAAATTTAGCAAAAAGGTCGGTAGAAGATTGTAAATCATTTGATTTTTCATTACCATATTCCATACACTGTGGAAAATGAGACACATTTTTGCGCTTGGAATTTATAAAAATCCAAAAAGATTTACTATTTTTTCTTATATTTGATTCAGTAGAATTTATGTACTGTTTATATAAAAAACGATTTAAAAAATCAAATTCTCTTCTAAATTGAAGGAAACGAAATCTATCAACATTTTGACCCGTCGATTTGAAACGCTTAAAGGCTTTATTTTTTACATTTTCCAGATTTTTTAGTCTTTTGTTATGCCATGGCAGTTTTAATGATGTTTTTTTCTTTGAAATTGGGACAAAAAGTTCTATTCCTTCAAAAAGAATACTTTTGAAAATTGTGTACATGTCCTTGAGGGAACCATTTAGAAAAATATTTTCCCAATCAAATGCACTATAAAAATTATTCAATGCAATGAAATCGGCATTCACAAAGTTGAAATTTCTGTCTTCAGTAAAGAAGTGCAAATTCATAAAATTCAAGATTTAACTCCAAAGCAATATGGTGAACCGAATTATTTAATAATGGACATTGAACAGTTTCTATACAATATTTTAAATCATTATTAATAAAAACGAGATCAAGTATTCTGCCTAGATAGTTTCTTATATGATTAATTTGAAATAAATTGAGTGAAGATAATGAATCGACAACTAAACTTTCAATTTCTTTGTATGTATTGAACAGAACTAATGTGAATTCATTCTCTATGAAACACCAGTCGATTTCACCAAGATTGAAATCGCCTAGTACACAAGGATACTGATCAGTTGTCAATTCACTAATTAAAGAATATATATTAGTAATATGAACAGAATATAAATCTATTGTGCTACGTGGTCTTATATAGCTTGCAATAAAATAAAAATCCTTAGAACTAAGACCTTTAGAGCTGACACACACACAGATTTGCTCGATGTCATCAGAATCATTTATTTACAGCTATCAACACACCTCCACCTCGCTCCATTCCTGTTGAGGTAGGTCGGTCTTTCCGGTATACTTGATGATAATTATCAAAGAATTCATTTGAGAAAAAATGTGGATTCAGCCAAGTCTCCACAATAACGATGACGTCAAACTCATGAAGTGATGATGAAATAAATAATTGATGAGATTTAGTTCTTATACCTCCAGCATTTTGAAAATAAACTCTCAGTTTAGACGCAGATGGTGATGTATTGTAGTTTACTTCAGGTAGGTCGATATTTGCTGGGTTTCCAGAGCTACAACTTATTTCACCTTGGAATTGTCCTCCTTCTTGGGAAAATTTACAAATTTTTTGATTTGAACATGCACGGGCCAAATTTTTGGGTCTAAGGCGGAATCGAAGATATTAGCGGGAATTCCCAGCTTAAAATTGACATAACGCAGTGAACTAGAATCAGCATCTTTTTTAATAAGTTTCGTACAACACAAAGAGCTCTTTTGAATATTTAGCTTACTTGCAGCATAATCTATAACATTTTCCTCAGTAACTTTGATATCCAACCGAGAAAGATGTAGAAAACGAAACTGGGGAACAGATTGCAGTGTAAACTGACCATCACTAACAGCAATGTTTTTTTGGAACGATGATCATTTACATTATTTGATTGCTTTAAATTTTTGGTGAAAGTACCTTTTTCAACCGCCTTAACGGCAACATTGGCAACACCTACATCATTTTCCATATCAACTACAATCAAAGATTCACCTTCACCATTGAGGGCTGCATCATTAACAACACAAGTACTACCACCTTCCTCCACATCCAGAATCACAGCAATAGAGCCAACGACGCGACGTTGGTAGCTGCAGCAGCATTAGTACCAACAACATCAACAGCAGCAACATTAGCTTCATCATGTTCTCCAGCATCATCAACACAACCTCCCAGAATCACAGCATCAACAGAGCCAGCAACGTTGGTAGCTGCAGCGTCATTAGCATCAACAACAGCAACTTTAGTTTCATCGGAGCCATCGGATAGTGATGTTGGGCAAGCAGCAACGGACGAAGCCACCGCATGTTTAGATGTAGATGTTTTAGCAAGATCATTACTCATAGAAGAGTTTGAATTACTTGCAGCCTTTGAACTTTTCTTACATGAAACCTGTTTTTTTACTATGGTTTTGTTGTTGGAACCATACTTCGATGTAAGTGACGGAGATAGAGAAGATTTTGATAGCGGCGAGTTTGTTGTTTGTTTGTTGATCTTCTTTATAGGATGTTCGAATGACGAGAAGAACAAAGGGAATATCGTCGCTCCAGTGCTTAGTGTTTCCGCGAGATTTTAGCGAATCTTTTAATTGTCGATGTACTCGTTCTATCATACCGTTGCTTTGGGGATGATAACTTGTTGTACGAATTCTTTTACTTCCTAATAACCGTGCTAGTTCTTCGAATAATTTCGATTCAAATTGAACACCTCGATCCGTCGTTATTTCTAAAGGACAACCGAAACGAGAAACATAACCGTTAACGAAAGCTTTGGCTACCTCGGGAGCAGTACTTGATTTGAGCGGATATGCTTCTGGCCACCTTGTTAGACGATCTATTATCGTAAGAATGTACTGAAAACCATTCGAAGGAGGCAAAGGTCCTACTAAATCCATATGAATGTGTTCGAACCTGCCTGAAGGTTCGTCGACCTTACCAAGCGGAGATTTTATGTGTCTTAAAACTTTGGATTTCTGGCACCCAAGACAAGTCTTGGCCCAAAGTCCAACATCAATATTTAGACCAGGCCAAAAGTATCTGGATGCACATAACTTCCTGCTTGCTCTAGTTCCAGGATGTGAAACGTCATGCAGTTTGTGAAAAGTTGGTTTTCTTAAATCCTTAGGCAAATAGGGACGGTTTTGCCCTTTCGATATTTCGCACCAGATTTTGAACTTAGTATTTGGAATAGGAACCTGTTTCATTTTCCATTTACTCTGATTATTTTTTAAGAGTAACTCCTGAAGGTCTTGGTCTGTATTTTGTTGATACTCGAGATCTTTTATATCAACACCTGATAGTGTTATACTGCAGCTTTCGTTATCACTTGGTCGCGACAAAAAGTCTGCAACAACGTTTGACTTGCCCGAAATATGGCGAATGTCATTTGTAAACTGCGCAATGAGTTCTAAATGCCTTGTTTGACGAGGGCTGCAATCGGTTTTTGACGTTAAAGCTGTTGTTAATGGTTTATGGTCTGTAAACACCATCATGTCTCGACCTTCAATAAAGTGTTTAAAATTTTTTTATTGCTAGGTATATAGCTAAAAGCTCTCTATCAAAAGTAGAATACTTTGTCTCAGATGGTTTAAGCTTTTTTGAAAAGAAAGCGAGGGGTGTCCAGCATTCTTTGCAAGAATCAAATTGCTGTAAGACAGCCCCCACCGCGATGTTAGACGAATCGGTTGTAACGTTAAATTTTGAATTTTCCATCGGATGAGCGAGAAGAGTAGCTGATGCTAAGGCTTCTTTTGCTTTTTCAAACCCGGCATTACATTCATCTGGCCAATAAAAATCTTTTTGTTTTAATTTATCAGTAGCTTTTTTACTTTTTTTAGATTTTTTATCTTCGAATGTAGATAAATGCGTATAAATTGGTGCTAGAAACTGTGCTAATCGGGGAACGAATCTGTTATAGAAGTTAATCATTCCAATAAACTGTTGGGTTTGTGTGATACTAGTAGGAGGTTTAAGCGAAAGTATAGCGTCAACTCTTTCCTTGGAAGGTGAAATTCCATCCTTGTTTATCGTATGAGCCAAAAATACTAGACTCTCAACCCCAAACACACACTTTGAGACCTTCAATTTAATATCATATTCGCTAAAACGTTCAAATAAAAGTTTTAGGTGATCTTTGTGATTTTCTTCTGAACGGCTAGCAACCAATAAGTCATCAATATATGGAAATACGAAATCCAGACCCTTGCACATTTGGTTAATAAAACGCTGAAAGGTCTGGGCCGCATTCCTTAAACCAAATGGCATTCGTAGGAATTCGAACATTCCAAATGGCGTAGTTATCGCCGTTTTTTGTACGTCACACTTCGCAACTGGTATATGGTGAAAAGCCCTGACCAGGTCAATTTTTGAAAATATTATGCAACCTCTCATTTGCATTGCAAAATCTTGTATATGCGGTATAGGATACCGATCTGGTATGGTCACACCGTTGAAGCGACGGTAGTCACCGCATGGCCTCCAGTCGTTATTTTCTTTCTTCTTTACTAAATGTAAAGGAGAAGATGCTGGTGACGAAGAAGGCTGGCAAATTCCTATATTCAGCATATAGTCAAATTCAGCTTTTGCTGATTTTAATTTGGAAACGTCTAGTCGACGCGGTCTAGAAAAAGGAAGTTGACCTTTAGTTTCGATTCGATGTTCAATATTGTGTTTAATTGGTAGTTTATAATTAGGTGCAGATGTAAGACTCGGATACTTCTTAATAATATTTTCATAATCGTTTGAAAGTTCGAAATGTTTTGGACTAGGAGTCGGTGTTGTCATATTTTTCTCAATTGTACAGACGGTAAGAGAGGTTTTCTTATCTACCAAGCGTTTTTCTTTTAGATCTACTAAAAGATCGAATTTTGATAAGAAATCTGCTCCGACAATAGGATGAGCAATAGAAGCTACACAAAATACGTGGGGTAGATCCCTACGTAGCCCTAAATCGAGATTTAACAGCTGAGTACCGTACGTACGTATTGTTGTACCGTTGGCTGCGGACAAACAAAAATCTGCGTCGACTCTATTTCGAGGAAAAAATGTTATCGGAACTGTAGATACATCTGCACCCGTATCGATAAGAAAAATTAGTTTTGTGCTTTTGCATTTTATAAAAAGACGGCTAGATGAAATCGTTTCAACTTGACCGAAAGCAGCCGTGTCATTTTCAGTCAAGCTTGTTAGTTTTTTTTGTTCGTCAGAGCTTTCTTTAAAATTGCATGGTTTTCTACAGTTCTGAGCCTTTTTTCCAAAACGATAATGAAAATAGCACATAGGATGTTTTTTAACGTTTTTTGGCGAACGGGTTTCTCGTTTTTTGTTAAAAAAATTGTTTCGTTTACGAGATGTACTTCGCGAACGCGGAAATGACTTAACCGACGCGACTGAAAATTGAAGTTTACTAAGCTTATTTTCGATGATTGTTAATCTGTTTGCAATTGGATCGCTAGAAACAGTTAATACATTTAAGGGCTTACCAACTTCGAGGATTGTATC
The DNA here is from genome assembly GCA_958431115.1 of Syrphus vitripennis. NCBI lineage: Eukaryota > Metazoa > Arthropoda > Insecta > Diptera > Syrphidae > Syrphus > Syrphus vitripennis. Next base: position 58,092,463 of record OY288109.1, read on the forward strand.
CGCCGTTTTTAATTGATTATCTATCTCAAGGTCAGGTGTCGCAGCTAAAATGGATTTTACGTACGCGGGTAAACCATTGAGCCAGATTCGTTTGAGCAAATCAGTTGTAACCGCTTTTGAATCGCCTGCAATTGTTTGCAGTTTTCTAAAATATTGAGATGGAGTATTGTCTCCAATCGCGAAACCGTCTAATAATTTTGTTAATCTACGATTTTCACTTTCCGTGTGCCTACCGACGATAATTTCCTTAAGTTTATTGTACTTGTTATCCATGGGTGGATTGTTGATAAGATCTGTTATGGTCATTAAAATATCTTCTGGTAAAGCAGTGAGTGTATGATGATATTTTAAGTCATCACTTTTTAAACTATTTATTGCGAACGTAGATTCTGCCAAAGCAAACCACGTAGCAGGGCTAGCATGGCAAAAATTGGGCATTTTTACCCTGGCAATAGTGCTTGTGGTATTGGAAACGCTACCCCCACTATTCAAACCTCCCTTATTATCACCGTCATTGGCCATTTTTCAAAGTTATATGTATATTTTAATTTAGAATTAACGAATTTAGAATAATTTTAAAAAATAATAATTTTGAATGGATTAATTTAGGAAAAAGAAATATTTATATTCGCTTACCAAACTTAATTTGAAAATGTGTAGAATAACTAATTGAATTTTACCAAAGTAGATGTGTCGGTTTATGATTTTGGCTTCGAAATTATTTGGTTCTATGTAGTTGGTCACACGTGAATTTGGCAATAAAAAAAAAATTTGTTTCTATAAAAAAAATGAAAAAAAATTAATTTAAAACAATTGTATATAGAATATTTAATCAAATATTAAAGAAATTTAAAAGAAAAATAATATTTTTATGATGATACACTTTGACTTTAATGTTATTTAAACTGTGCGCTGCTGTCGTGTGACTGTCCCTGGGGCTTTGACTTGACACTGGCTTCCATAGAGTGAAAATTTAGAGGTTGATCTTCGATTTTGAGAATTGTACGGTTTACAATTATTGATTTTTGTTGCTGATATATTTTAGGTAGTGCTGATATATATGTGCAATGTTTTTTGATTACTGTTTGTATTTATGGGTCAATGATATGAATCATGAGGCTCCTCTGGCTGGATGATCGTTTGTCGCCGAATGGAGATTATTGTCGATGGTTATGAAGTTATTTTATTGGTTGGGTGTTTTTTGTTTGGTCTTTGCGGTATATTTTATTTGTTATAAATGTCTTTTTATGTGTGATTTTTAATTATGTTGTCACAAAATAGTTTTTTAGACAAGATTAGGTTATCACTAACCAACACCTACAACCTTCGAACTTACAATTATCTTTTTTTTCTTGATTTCTCTTTCGTTAACGCGTACAGTTAGACTAATATTTAACTTTGGAAAAACGGAATTTTGTGGAATGTGATTCGGAGCGGGAAATTTGAATTTGTGGGAGTTAATAATTTTGGAGCATGGATATGCTACACATCTTTCTTGGTCTTTGCATTGACTTTCCTGTAGCCCAAGCACAAGCGATTTTTGCCGGGTTTGCGAACTAGGAGAGCTCCAAGCACTGGTGCTTTCCTCAATCACCCCGAGTTTAAGCATGCGCTCCAACTTCTCATATAAAAGTTTCTGCACTGCTGGAGAAACCGGGTAATGGCGTTGCTTAATGGGCTCGGCATCACCTGTATCAATAATATGTACCTCAAGAGATGTTTTTCCCAAGCCTTGGACAGCAGAGGACGGAAACAAATCAATGGCATCTTTTAACCGTTTGGATTGCTCTGTGGTAAGTTCATGAGCGTTTGGATCCACATCCCTTTCGTCTGGGCACTGCACTGCCGAGAGTTCGGAGATCAACTGAGGAGCAATGCCGAATTCCTTCCAGAAGTCGATTCCCAGGTACAGTTTCTGCTGTAGAGACGGGAGCAGATACAGGGGTATTGTTCTCGTCATCCCTTTGTAACAGACATCCGCATTGAATTTGCCTACAATGCGTTGCTGATTTCCATCGGCAGTTTTGACCTCGGAAGAAAGTTTGGAGAAGTTTCGACCATGTCGTCGCAGGAACTCCTCACCATCGAGTCCTAAGCAACTAATGCTAGCGCCACTGTCCAAGAGTCCTAGGACAGATTCTCCAAATATGGTGACGTTAGCGTATGGACGAGGGTCATCCAAGCAGCAGGGCGTAGTTGCTTCGATGGCTTTGTATGCTTTCTTCTTCTCCTGGAACTTCTTCCTAAGTTTCACCACCTTTTCCGAGACAACCGAACTCTGGGTACCGAAGATCCTCTTCCTGACCTCGTAGTAATGGTTCAAACGCTCGTGCAAGGGCACGATTTGTCGCACAGGTGGTCGTGCTACTTCTACCTCGTGGGGTGGTGGTGGTCGGGGGAGAATCCTGACGGCAGCAGCTGGCTGGCTGGATCGAACACCCTCACCGTCCGGAATTGGGTCGATGTTACTGTGGGGGTTTGGGGCTGGATGATTTAGGACGACTCCGGAATTTTCTCCGAAGAGCAATTCCCCCGGAATCTTGGACTGCTCTTCGGCTCGTTTCCCGAACATCGAGGACATTGGGGACAGGTGGTATTTTCCCATCCACACCTAAAACAGAAAAGGGCTCTCTGCGGGTCTGGACATTCGAAGAACGAATGGCCCGACCCTTACAATTCCAACACGTGGAGTTGCGAGTGTCCTTTTCTCTCTTAGGGTGGAACGCCTCGATGTCTGGAAGGTGTGACTCCTCATCCTCAGGCTCTTCTGCAACTAGCTCCAAGACGGCACTACGTCGAGGTGGAGGTGCGGGTCCTACACGAGTTTTCTGGAACATGGCTTCCCGATCCTGCAAGTATTTTTCTACCTTGCGACACACATGAACCATATCAGCTAGCGAATTAGTGTCAAACGTTATCAACAATAGTCCCATTTGCTTCCTCACGTTATTCTTTAAGACGTCGATGATTTCCGAATCCGTTTTCGGAACTCTAAGTCGGCCATTAAGCTGCTCTATCGCAAGGTAGAAATCGTCGAAGGTCTCGTTGGTTCCTAGACCTAGTAGTGGGTTCCGCGTGGGCTAGAGATCTTCCACCTTCTGGTGGAAAGGAAACTCTGGCGGGCGGCTCAGGTGTCGGGGGTGATCCGAGGGTTTCCCGCAGGATACGCGTGATCTCCTCTCGTAAGGTTACCCGTGTTCTCTCCAATTCTCCGGTGAAGAATCTGAAGTCCTCAGCTCGTCGCGCTCCCACAGCTGCATTGACCACTTCCTCGATGTAATCACACATCGCTCACAATTACCATCTCCCAGCGTTTCCCGAATTTGAGGAGATGGTTGTGGCATATTAAGGTCGGACCTCGTTTCCGTTCTCCGTGCTTCCGTTTGCGACAGACGCGAACCTGCTCCTTCTTTCATTCCTGGACGGCTGCCGGTTGGAGTCTCATGCACATCACGGTGTTCACCAACCGATGATGAAGGTAAATTCGTTGTAAGGACCTTACTTCGAAGACTGGTGTTTACCTTTTTTTGACCACGTCCACGTTGGGTACCATTTCGGGTAGACATTCTTTTTTTTTTTTCTGCTCAATCATGGTGATTTGAAACACAACATTAATTTCAACTTGAAATATTTACCAATTTTAAAGTGATTTGAAACACAAAATTAATTTCAACTTGAAATATTTACCAATTTTAAAGTGATTTGAAACACAAAATTAATTTCAACTTGAAATATTAACCAATTTTAAAGTGATTTGAAACACAAAATAAAAATCCCAAATGAAAAGGAAAACAAAATATACCGATCTAAATATCAATATATATGTACTTACGTCTTATTAAATGAACAGATTGATAAATAATTATGGTCAATTTTATCGTGATTTGAAACACAAAAGAATTAGTAAATAGTAAATAGTAAATTTATAGATCAATATCATATACATAATAGTCGAGGCAGAGGAAGCTGGTTGTACCGTTGGGGATGAGACAAGGAGGATTGCCCCTACTGAAGAACCCTTAGACCGCGAACACTGGCAGACCCAATGTGAACACAATGTAGTGCTCCGGCCCTGGACTCGCTTAAAGAGATGAAGCTGGCAGTAATCAATGGCATCAATGCCAATTGTCAGTCCAGCTTCAGAGCTCTAAAAATAAAATGAAACTAGCGAACCAAAAGAAAAATAAATTCGAAGAAAAAGTTGAACAACTGAGTCAAGATCCCCTCAACTTAGGCTTCAACAAAATGAATTAATTTTACCGTAAACTTTTATTTTGAATATTATTGCAGATACGCAACTGCGTAAACGAAATGTCTTCTACTTACCGGACGATTGCAGAAAATCAAAATTAAGTTCTAAGATGTTAATAGAGATTTTATAATTGTAAGCGAATCCAGGACAGAAACAAAACCCATGCCCACACCAAGTCCGCTCCTGTGTTCTGGGCCTACTCCCCTAAGATGTCAAAAAAAAATATTAAATTAACTGTCAATCGGGCCCCACTTTGGGCGTCACCTGTAACAAAATAGATTTCTAGCCCCTCTACTCCTCGTAGTACCACCCTTACAACCCCATACCTACAGGCATATGACGCTGGTCCGGGCAGCAGGAGATAGAGGGGTGTCCAGGCTCCGACCCCCGTTTGGCATGTTATCACCGGCTGGTGCTCGTCGGACGGGGCGGAGTTCTTTGGAGTCGAAGCACTGGACTGTTGTCACGTATACTCATGCCTATCTGAAAGTGAGAAAAAAATGTATGGGGAACCCGATATAACAAATGAAGGGGAGGGGTGACTTCAGTAGGGCCGAGGGTCCAGATGTTATTGGCCCTCTGAGGATTTTCCCATCCCATGTATCGCTTTGATACCACCATGGCTACCACTACCTCCTGTTTTGTGTGGTAGCCCCAAATCCCGAACCACCTTGTCCTACATTTCCCCTACCAACCCAGCTTACCTCTGACTCTGACCACCTTTTCAGTTGCCCATGTTACCGTTCTAAGCAACTATGAAACGAATCGAATAGTTGTTTAAATTTACCACGGTTAACTGTTTAACCAAGAAAACAGGGAGGGGTATCAACTTAATCTTACATTTATTATAAACATATTGATGGCGGTCAGCCATCAGCCGAATAGGGGGAATAACATGTAGCATACGAAAACATGCACGTGCCGTAACTATTCGGGACTGGTGGAAGTGTGATCATAGCCTCTTCGCGGCGGCCGCTAGAAACAAACCCCAAAAAGGTTTGGCTAATATGATCAGGCTATTTCCACAGGTTGGCAACAGGTTAATTCCCTGTTCCGTAAAACTAAAAGAATTACGAGACCGTCAACAAGCCTCGGAAACGGACTGATCTCACGACGACAAACCTTGCAACGAAAACGGAACAACGATTTATGAATTTTCTTATGGAACGTACGATCGCTCTATAGAGCTCGAGCTGCTCAGCAGCACTGCAAGAAATAAGATGGACAGGGAATGGTGTTTTGCAAAAGAAAGAATATGACTTATATTACAGCTATCATACAAAACACCATGTGCTCGGGGTAGGCTTCCTGGTCAGCGAAAAAATGAAGTCTACCTTCATCGGCTTTAACGCTATAAGCGAAAGGCTATGCACCCTTCGCGTGCGAGGCAAATTCAAGAACATCAGCCTCATTAACGTTCACGGACCTACGGAGGAGTCCTCAGACGAAGATAAAGAGACTTACTATGAACAAGTCGAGAGGGCCCTCCATGCCTGTCCAAGGTATGATGTTAAAATCATCCTTGGGGATTCAGGCATTACGCAGGCACCCATAGTTTGCATGAGAACACTAATGGCAATGGACTTCGAGTCCTAGAATTGGCAGCATCGAAAAACATGGTCGTTGCGAGTACCAGGTACCCGCGTAAAGATATCTACAAAGCCACCTGGGTATCACCTGATGGAGCCACTCGTAACCAAATTGACCACGTGTTGATAGACCGTCGCCACTACTCGAACTTGATGACGGTACGAACGTACCGAGGTGCCAATATCGACTCGGATCACTATCTTGTTGGTATGGTTTTCCGAGGGCGGATTGCCTTGCGAAGACGTATTGCATCCGCCGATCAGGTTCGAATCAACACGGCTGCACTACGCAATGAGAATACCAGTAACACCTTTGGACTTGCGTTAGGACTCGCCCTAGAACCACTCGACCCAGGGAGAGTAAGTCCTGGAGCCAGTATGCTGGGCGTAGATGAGAAGTGGACACGCCTTAAAAACACTGTCACAAAATCTGGGGCTGCACATTAGTGAAGGTAAAACAAAGTACATGGTGGCGTCGAATGCGAGAAGAACAGTTGGTCAAACAATCAAGGTAGCGGAGCACGAATTTGAAGTGGTGCAATCCTTTAAATACCTTGGGTCAATAGTAGCAGCCGATAATAATATAGAAGAAGAAATACGCGGGAGGCTGCTCAATTCCAACAAAGCCTACTATAGTCTGTCAAAGCTCTTCAAATCCAGAAATCTCACCATTACTTCAAAACTGCTGCTGTAAAGGACCATGGTCCTGCCAGTACTCACGTATGGATCCGAGACTTGGGTGCTTAGCAAAAGACACTCCGACCTCTTAGCCGCGTTCGAGAGAAAAGTCTTAAGGAGAATTGTTGGCCCCATATGTAAGGAAGGGCGATTCCGGAGACGGTACAATCATGAATTGTACGCAATCTACCTTGAAGCAGACATAGTGACAAAAATTAAGCTCGGTAGACTCCGGTGGGCAGGGCACCTAGCTCGCATGAGTGAAGAGGAACCTGCTCGGAAAGTCCTTTGTGGTACATTCTATGGTAGACGGCAGCGCGGTAGACCATGCTTGCGCTGTAGAGATGGCGTAGACCAGGACGCCCGAAGCCTTGGGGTGCGCAACTGGATGGCGTCGGCTCAAGACCGGGATAGGTGGAGAGACTTGTTGAAGGAGGCCAGGACCGGACCCCGGTTGTCGAGCCGATGATGATGACATTCTTAAATAAATAATTAATAGATAATATTTATATTAGATCAATATTACTAATATTACTATTAGAGTTTAATTCAAATTTTGTTTCAAAATAATTTCACCGCAAGGTAAGTTATAGTTTTAATTTATATTATATTTGATCTCAATAATTTGTTTCTCTCTTCTTTTTTTTTTTCTTTCTTTCTTTAGGTAATTTAGTGGACTCAGAATTTTAATTTAATTTTAATTTTAATTTTAATTTTAATTTTAATTTTAATTTTAATTTTAATTTTAATTTTAATTTTAATTTTAATTTTAATTTTAATTTTAATTTTAATTTTAATTTTAATTTTAATTTTAATTTTAATTTTAATTTTAATTTTAATTTTAATTTTAATTTTAATTTTAATTTTAATTTTAATTTTAATTTTAATTTTAATTTTAATTTTAATTTTAATTTTAATTTTAATTTTAATTTTAATTTTAATTTTAATTTTAATTTTAATTTTAATTTTAATTTTAATTTTAATTTTAATTTTAATTTTAATTTTAATTTTAATTTTAATTTTAATTTTAATTTTAATTTTAATTTTAATTTTAATTTTAATTTTAATTTTAATTTTAATTTTAATTTTAATTTTAATTTTAATTTTAATTTTAATTTTAATTTTAATTTTAATTTTAATTTTAATTTTAATTTTAATTTTAATTTTAATTTTAATTTTAATTTTAATTTTAATTTTAATTTTAATTTTAATTTTAATTTTAATTTTAATTTTAATTTTAATTTTAATTTTAATTTTAATTTTAATTTTAATTTTAATTTTAATTTTAATTTTAATTTTAATTTTAATTTTAATTTTAATTTTAATTTTAATTTTAATTTTAATTTTAATTTTAATTTTAATTTTAATTTTAATTTTAATTTTAATTTTAATTTTAATTTTAATTTTAATTTTAATTTTAATTTTAATTTTAATTTTAATTTTAATTTTAATTTTAATTTTAATTTTAATTTTAATTTTAATTTTAATTTTAATTTTAATTTTAATTTTAATTTTAATTTTAATTTTAATTTTAATTTTAATTTTAATTTTAATTTTAATTTTAATTTTAATTTTAATTTTAATTTTAATTTTAATTTTAATTTTAATTTTAATTTTAATTTTAATTTTAATTTTAATTTTAATTTTAATTTTAATTTTAATTTTAATTTTAATTTTAATTTTAATTTTAATTTTAATTTTAATTTTAATTTTAATTTTAATTTTAATTTTAATTTTAATTTTAATTTTAATTTTAATTTTAATTTTAATTTTAATTTTAATTTTAATTTTAATTTTAATTTTAATTTTAATTTTAATTTTAATTTTAATTTTAATTTTAATATTAATTTTAATTTTAATTTTAATTTTAATTTTAATTTTAATTTTAATTTTAATTTTAATTTTAATTTTAATTTTAATTTTAATTTTAATTTTAATTTTAATTTTAATTTTAATTTTAATTTTAATTTTAATTTTAATTTTAATTTTAATTTTAATTTTAATTTTAATTTTAATTTTAATTTTAATTTTAATTTTAATTTTAATTTTAATTTTAATTTTAATTTTAATTTTAATTTTAATTTTAATTTTAATTTTAATTTTAATTTTAATTTTAATTTTAATTTTAATTTTAATTTTAATCTTAATTTTAATTTTAATTTTAATTTTAATTTTAATTTTAATTTTAATTTTAATTTTAATTTTAATTTTAATTTTAATTTTAATTTTAATTTTAATTTTAATTTTAATTTTAATTTTAATTTTAATTTTAATTTTAATTTTAATTTTAATTTTAATTTTAATTTTAATTTTAATTTTAATTTTAATTTTAATTTTAATTTTAATTTTAATTTTAATTTTAATTTTAATTTTAATTTTAATTTTAATTTTAATTTTAATTTTAATTTTAATTTTAATTTTAATTTTAATTTTAATTTTAATTTTAATTTTAATTTTAATTTTAATTTTAATTTTAATTTTAATTTTAATTTTAATTTTAATTTTAATTTTAATTTTAATTTTAATTTTAATTTTAATTTTAATTTTAATTTTAATTTTAATTTTAATTTTAATTTTAATTTTAATTTTAATTTTAATTTTAATTTTAATTTTAATTTTAATTTTAATTTTAATTTTAATTTTAATTTTAATTTTAATTTTAATTTTAATTTTAATTTTAATTTTAATTTTAATTTTAATTTTAATTTTAATTTTAATTTTAATTTTAATTTTAATTTTAATTTTAATTTTAATTTTAATTTTAATTTTAATTTTAATTTTAATTTTAATTTTAATTTTAATTTTAATTTTAATTTTAATTTTAATTTTAATTTTAATTTTAATTTTAATTTTAATTTTAATTTTAATTTTAATTTTAATTTTAATTTTAATTTTAATTTTAATTTTAATTTTAATTTTAATTTTAATTTTAATTTTAATTTTAATTTTAATTTTAATTTTAATTTTAATTTTAATTTTAATTTTAATTTTAATTTTAATTTTAATTTTAATTTTAATTTTAATTTTAATTTTAATTTTATTTTCAATAATAAAAATATTCAATAATCCAAATAATCTACCAACTTTATGCAATTATTTATTTTTTTTTTTTTTGAGTAAATTTAAAACTTCGATATACGAGGAAAAGTAAAATAAAAAAAAACAAATCACTTACTTGTATGCGTTGCGTTGATACTCCGTCGGTCCCGCGCAGTGCACTACCTGGAACTGTTGAAGTTTCTGAAATAAGGACTTTTTTTCTTTTCTTAAATTACCGCGAATATGACTTTTCCTTATACAGTGAAATCTCCCTTAACGGACACCTCCCTTAGGCGGACACCTCCCTTAGACGGACAAATTTTTTTGTACGGAAATTGCTCCATATAAGCTTCATTGTTTTCAGTTTCTCTTAGACGGACACTCCCTTGGACTGACACGGACAGCATTTTCACGTATGAATGACAAAATATATTCTCTTAGGCGGACACCAGACCAGGATTGAACATGTCATCACGCGGATAATTTTGGCAACGGTATTTTCTTAAGTTGCAGTTTACAGCCCACGTCAAATTCTTTTCACGAAAGGGAAAAATACGTGCGTGCCAGCTGTCAGTCTAGAAACTCTATTATTGTGTGAGAATTTTGTGTATCTGTTGATTGTGTATGTGAGGTATTGTAAAAATCTGTTGGATCTTTTCACATTTTGATTCTCTCATTCGTGTGGTGGAAGTCATATTGCTTGGACGTAAAAAAAAGTTTATTTTTGGAGTTTCAGATTTTCGTTGAATTGCGCGCAGATAGATTTTAAATTCTTTTAATTAATATTTTTACCTATGAAACATGTTTTCAGGATGCCACCAAAAAGGAAAAGGTAGACGTAATAAACTCTACCCAAAAATATAAAAAAAAGCGTAGGGGAACTAGCAACAGAGTTTAAAATAGGAAGAAACCAAGTCGCTGAGTTACTAAAAAAAAGAAAGAAGAGAAGAAAAAAAAGTGTTTTTGTTAGGTTTCCCTTAAACGGACAACTCCCTTGGGCGGACAAAAATTTCTGCACCATGGCTGTCCGCCCAAGGGAGATTTCACTGTATATATTTTTTTTTCTATTTTATATGTATGTATGTAACGACAAAAAAATTAATTGAACTTGACCACCTTAATCACCATTTATTTGGTTATATTAAACTAATTTAATGCTAGTAGGTACACAAAAAAAAAACAGGGCACACAATTTTGTTTTTAACAGATCACAAACACTAATAGATAATATGGAGCCGCCTCTGTTCCGGATTCCTCATGAGTCGAGTTGATTTATAACTTTTCCTTTGGTTTTGTTTTTTTTGTCTGTTTTTTTTTTTTTTTTTTTTTATTTTCTTTCAGGTATGTTTTATTTTCTTTTAGGTATGTTTTATTTTCTTTTCAGGTATGTTTTATTTTCTTTTCAGGTTTGTTTTATTTTCCTTTTTTTTTATTTTATTTCAGGTGGGTTTTCTTTTGGTAGTTTACTTTAAGTATTTTGCTTAATTTAACCCTTTTTCTTTATTTTTTTTTGTTTATTTTCAGGTTTTCACCCGATTTTTTATTTTGGGTTTATTTCACTTTATGGGGAAGGTAGTAGCTCTTTATAAAACTTTGCCCCGCCACTGCGCCTATATATATTTTTTTTTTGGGTTTATTTTCCCTTTAAAGGGGGGGGGGTTTGGTTTTAGCACGTTAATTTTTTTGCACCGCCACTGCACATATATATATATTTTGGGGATTATTTTCCCTTTAAGGTGGGGGGGGGGGGTAGGTGTTGGTTTTAGCACGTTAATTTTTTTTGCACCGCCACTGCACATATATATATATTTTGGGGATTATTTTCCCTTTAAGGTGGGGGGGGGTAGGTGTTGGTTTTTGCACGTTAATTTTTGCACCGCCACTGCACATATATGTATATATATATTTGGGGTTTATTTTCCCTTTATTGTTTGGCAGTATAAAGTTTTTGCACCGCCACTGCACCGCCACTGATTCGATATTATTTAGTTTGTTTCTTTTTTTTGTACTTGTCTTATTATTATTTTTTTTCTTTTTTTTTAAACTTGACTAATTTAAAACACTTTAAATTGCGTATACTACTTTTCGCCAAAATGTCTCTTGAAAAAAAAACTTCGTATAAAATAAACTACCGCCGCACACTGAATCTGAATACTTAGTGACGTTACCCGAAATTAGACACCTTTTCTATACCTCGGTGGTATGATACTTATGTTCTAGCCGAACCGTTGTGTACATACAACATCCCATCCTAAGTTCAGCTAGCCCATCAGCATCACACCACCAAGGTAACGGCCAGCTGTTGTCGCATCAAGTGCAATTTGGGTGTCATTGCACTTGACTATGCTTAAGCCACTGCCTTGTAATGATAATGCTATAGCCAAACCATAGCATTATCTCTAAGCATGCATTGCTATGTCCAGTGGGCAGCGGTACCTTTTTTTTTTGTTTTGCACTGAGTGCAGATGCTAAGTGTGTAGTTTTTTTTTTTGTTAGCTATTCTTTTGATATTATGTATTTGACTTTGTATTGCGATCATATCGATGGTCGTTGGTGACGAGTAGCGGTGCACAGTTGGGCCATGGAATGTCTGCATCTTGTTGTTGTCTTTTGAAATTGTATGTTTATGATACAGTCTGGGTCGCTGTATTAGTACCACTTTTGTCTTTTATTATTATTTAATTATTATTTAATAATTAAATTTTTTTTTTATTTTATATTATTCATTATTAGGTAAAAATATTATTAGGTAAGTATTATAAGGAGTGTATTATGATCTTACTTACTTAAGGTGGCGCTACAGTCCTGTGTGAACTTGGGCCTCACCCAACAAGCTTCTCCATCTAGCTCGGTCCCTGGCTAGATGTCTCCAGTTTCGCGCTCCGAGTTGGGTGAGGTCACCTTCCACTTGTGCGCGCCACCTGATCCGCGGTCTTCCTCTACTGCGCTGTCCTGCGGGTGTGGATTCGAAGACTCTTCGGGCCGGAGCATTGGTTTCCATGCGCTCTACATGACCCAGCCATCTTAGTCGTTGGACTTTTACTCTTCTGGCTAAGTCTACGTCGTTGTACAGCCCGTACAGCTCGTCGTTCCATCTTCTCCTCCATTCCCCATCGATGCATACTGGACCGTAGATCACACGAAGAATCTTTCTCTCGAAACGACCCAAGGTGCTTTCATCCGCTTTTGTCATAGTCCATGCTTCTGCACCATATAGCAGGACGAGGATGATGAGGGTCTTATATAGCGACACTTTGGTCCCTCGAGAGAGAATTTTTCCACTCAATTGCTTTCTTAACCCAAAGAAACAGCGGTTAGCAAGAGTTATTCTTCGTTTGATCTCAGCGCTGGTGTTGTTTTCTGCGTTTACAGCGGAGCCTAGGTAGACGAAGTCCTTGACTACCTCAAAGTTACGTCTGTCGATGGTGACGTTTTGACCAAGACGTCGGTGTTGTATGTCCTTTCTTGATGACAGCATGTACTTTGTTTTGCCCTCATTAACCGTTAAACCCATTTTTGCCGCTTCTGCCTCAATACTCACAAAAGCCCCATTGACATCACGCTGAGTTCTTCCGATTATGTCAATGTCATCTGCATATGCTAGTAATTGGACAGACTTTTGAAAGATAGTGCCTCTGGTGTTGACGTGTGAGTTCTGCACTATTCTTTCAAGTACGATGTTAAAAAAATCACATGACAGCGCATCACCTTGTCTAAAACCTTTTTTGACATCGAAAGGTTCTGTTAAGTTGTTTCCAACCTTTATGGAGCAGCGTGAATTCTCCATGGTCATCCTGCACAAACGTACGAGTTTGGCAGGGATGCCAAAACTAGACATGGCTCTATACAGCTCGTCCCTGTAGATGCTGTCATATGCGGCCTTGAAATCGATGAAAAGATGGTGGGTGTCGATTTGATGTTCTTGGGTTTTTTCCAGGATCTGCCGTAATGTGAATATTTGATCGACTGTGGACTTTCCTGGTCTAAAACCGCACTGATAAGGACCTATCAGGTTGTTGACGATGGGCTTTAGACGTTCACATATTACGGCAGAGAAGATTTTGTAGGCGATGTTAAGCAGGCTGATTCCTCTATAGTAGCAGTTTAGAGGGTCTCCTTTTTTCAGGATCGGGCAAACAATGCTGAGATTCCATTCATCGGGCATGCTTTCTTCCGACCATATCTTACAGATAAGTTGGTGCATGCTCCTAACCAACTTATCTCCAGCTGCTTTAAAGAGCTCGGCATTCAAGCCATCCGCTCCAGCGGCTTTATTAGACTTCAGTTTAGTAATGGCGATCTTCACTTCGTCTAAGTCGGGAGGACGGGATTGTTGGCTTTCGTCGTCTCTGTTAAATGGATCATCCTGCCTGACAGCGGAATTCGGTTCGTCGTCGCCGTTATACAGTCTGCAGAAGTGGTCCTTCCATATCCTCAGCATTGACTGCGGTTCCACTATTATGTTTCCACTTTCGTCCTTGCAGCCTTCGGTTCTAGGTTTATGTACCTGTGAATTTCGTTTCACCTGTTCATAAAACTTTCGAACTTCATTTCTGCTTTTAAACCTCTCAACATCTTCGACCGCACGCTTCTCGTGTCTTCTCTTTTTCCTTCTGAGAAGTCGGTGTTCTTCTCGCCTCTTGTGCTCGTAGATCTCATGAGCAGCTCTCGTCTTTTTATGCAGCGCCGCTTTGCGTGCCTGTTGTTTGGCTGCATTTACCTGCCGACATTCCTCATCAAACCAGGGTTTCCTGGTTGGTGGCTTCTTGAAACCCAGTACATCAGAGGCGGCTTCCCTTATTGCATCTTGGCATTGTTGCCACTGGTTTTCGATACATTGTGTTGGCGGCAGAGAATGTCGAGAGAGGTTACTTGTGACTCGGTCGGAAAAGGATTTGGCTATCTCTTGCGATTGTAGCCGTTCGACGTTGTACCTTCTCCCAGCATCTCCCTGTTTTGCCTTGGGCCTGGAAACCCGAAGTGCTACCTTGGCTACAACGAGGTAGTGGTCCGAGTCGATGTTAGCTCCTCAGAAAGTTCAGATATCCATGATGTTGGAAGCGTGTCTTGCGTCGATCGCAATATGGTCAATCTGGTTGACGGTAGATTGATCTGGAGAGTTCCAAGTTCCTTTGTGGATGTTGAGGTGTGGAAAACGCGTACTGGCTACCACGACGCTTCGCCCCGCAGCAAAATCGATGAGCCTGAATCCGTTGTCGGAAGTGTTGTCGTGCAGGCTGTTTTTTCCGATTATTCCACCAAAGATGTCTTCCCTTCCTAGCTTGGCATTAAAATCGCCGAGGACAATTTTTATATCGTAGCTAGGACACTGCTCATATGTTTTGTCCAAGAGCTCGAAGAACATATCTTTGGTGTTGTCATCCTTCTCTTCTGTGGGGGCGTGCGCGCATATGAGGCTAATGTTGCCGAATTTAGCCTTGATGCGGATGGTCATGAGGCGCTCGTTGATGCACCTATAGCTCAAGACTTCTTGCCTAAGTCTGGCTCCAATGACAAAGCCGCATCCAAATAAGCGCTGCTGGTTTTCTCGGTAACAGTCGCCATAGTAGATGTCGCAGTTTTTCATCCTCTTTTTGCCCGGCCCATCCCATCGTATTTCCTGGATGGCGGTGATGTCTGCTTTATAGCAGACATTAGCCTCCGCTAATTCTTCGGCCGCACGTGGTCTGTTGAGGGACCTAACATTCCACGTGCAAATCCGAAGCTCGTTGTCCTTAATTCGTTTGCATAGGTTGTCAATAGTAAATCCGTCCGTATCCGAGGCTTGTTGGTGCTTCGCAACTATGAAGATTTTAAGTGGCCGGGAAGTCACCCCGACGGCACAACCCCCAACCTGGAGGGCCAGATCCTTAATATAACTCCAAGGACGGGGAGCCGGATAAACCGCTCCTTATAGGCCTGGGCTCCGAATAAGTCGTAGAAGCCCTATAAGGTGTTCACTAAGTAGTTCAACCTTACTGGAACTGTAGACGCCACCGTTGATTCCATCTCGGGAATTCCTCCGCTGCCGTCTGGATAAGGAGAGGTGCCTTAGTGGAAACACCTCTCCCCCCCTCTCTCGTTTGCTGCCTCCAACAACTTTCCACTGGGGTTTGCACCCAATCTCCAGTTGAGGTACTTGGCACCCGATGTTCACCGCGGGGAGGTGAGAGCAGGAGTTGATAGACAGAGGTGGGTTTTGAGAAAAACCTGTGGACGCTTGTGTCCTCTTGAATGCACATGTCTACCATTTGAACACCGTGTATTATGATCAGGTAAGTATTATTTAAAGTAGTATTATGTGAGGTAAATTTTATTATAAGGTAATGTTTTATTATAAAGTAAGTGTTATTATAATGGTAAGTATTATTTTTAGGTAAGTATTATGTAAGGTAAGTATTATTTTTAGGTAAGTATTATATAAGGTAAGTATTATTTTTAGGTAAGTATTATTTATGGTAAGTATTATGTATGGTAAGTATTATTTATTGTTTTATTATTTTATTTGTATTTTCGTAATTGTCCTATTATTTTAGTGTATCCCCTCCACACTCTTAAAAATGGTATTCCCCACACATACTTAAACCTCTTGGACAGTTTACAAAAGCGAGCTTTCAAAATTATTGGAGACAGGAACATCATCAACACTTTTACGTCACTCACACTGGCGTAACGTTTCCTATCTCGTACACTTTTATCGTTTCTTTTACGGTTAGATTTCTAATGAAATAGCAAGTTTGTATGGGCCACTAACTCACAGAATTTTTTTTATTATCAACTATTTATGCATGTTGAACTCTGCAACTGTATAGTTTCGTTAAATGTTTGTTCCAATTTTGAGTTGTCAGAATATTGTTCTGCTCAATTTGACATGACTATGTTACTTCCTTCTCCAACAAGACTGCCCGCCAGCTTGTGAAGACCTGCCAAGATTGATCAGAAACGCCTAAAAAGACCAATCTTTTTAAATTTAGTTTTGTTGAAAATTTCATTGAGATTTTCCGAATTATTTTTTTTATTTTGATTCATTAAAATTAAATATTTAGTAAAGGAGAATGGGCATATGGTCTACATAGCGTGAATGAGATTGTAAAGAACTACTTTTGAATTATATTGTAACGACTTTTACATTCGAACTAAATCGATTCTCGAATGCGATGACAACGCCATCTACCATCGTCATTAGAACAACCTTTGTATATGAAAACTTTTCATATACAAAGGAACAACCTGCTGTGAACTTTGAATGAGCTTTTTCGAACATTGGTAAATGTCAAAGCCCGAAGGGGAATTATTATATCTATCTGTCAGAATAGAAAGATCGAGATACAGGTTCAAGAGCTTTCTATTGCTTGATTATACCAGAACCAGATATTTCCCTATATAAGCTTGATGGCGGTACCGATTGGACACAGTTTATTTTTGAAAGTGAAGAAAGTGTAAAGTGTTGCATACTGTTGTGCCAGTGATTAATAAAAATGATTTCAATTGAAGTAAAGTGTGTTTTATTTTAAATTTAATAAGAAGAAGTTAAGAAATAAAGTAAATAAGTTTTTATTGCGAACCCTTAGCAGAATATTACATTGGTGTCAGAAGTGGGATAAAAACTTATGTTGTCTGTGCATTCAGATAATTTGTTTTGATAAAAAAAAATAAGTAATGTGCGAGTGTGTTTTGATAAAACAGAGAGAAAAAGTTACTGTGATTAAAGAAGCAAAAGAAAAGGAAAATGGGTAAGACAGTGATTGAATTGAATTGTGTTGAACTTAAGGGAGAGCTGAATAAACGAGGCATTCCTACTGCTGGAAGAAAACCTGACCTCATAATTCGTCTGCAAGAGGAATTAAGCCAACGTGGAGAAGACCCAGACACGTTCCTATTCGAAATAGAAATACCTGAAGAACAAGTAAGTACTGGTGTCGACTTGTCGGCAATGATGGCACTTCTCATTGGCAAGCTCGAAGAACAACGTACAGAACAAAAGAACCAACTGGAACAAATGGAAAAACAACAAAAGAATCTTCTCGAAGAACAACGGACAGAACAAAAGTGTGAACAACAGAACCTTCTCGAACAACTGTAAAAACAAAAGAACCTTTTAGAAGAACAGAAGACTCTCATCGAAGGTAAGCTTGATGCCTTTGAAAACAAGTTCGCTACTATTGATGGACGTTTTGATTGCGTCGAAAAGCAATTTTCAAAAGTAGACGCAAAGCTCGAGAGTGTTCAAGAAAAATTCGAAGGCAAAATACAAAGCATAACCGACGAATTAGACATAGTTCGAAAAATTAAAATTAGGGAAAGTGTTGGCGATTACCCAAGGAAGAAGGAAATACATCCACCGACTTTTGACGGGCAAACTTCTTGGTCGATCTATAAAAAACAGTTTGAGGCAGCCGCAGCGACAAATGGCTGCTCTCTCAAATTTATAGCTCTGACGGTTGCCCTCAGAGGATCTGCTGCTGAACTGCTGCAAACCATTCCAGCAGATAAGAATGGTAACTTCAGTGCTCTTGTTCAGGCCATAGACAAACGCTTTGGAGATGGCCATATGCAAGAAGTCTTCCGCGTCCAACTGAATACTAGAGTCCAGAAAAGAGGAGAAACTCTGCAGCAACTTCAAGCGGATATTGAACGGTTGGCGCATCTCGCATATCCAGCTGCAGGGGATGAAATCGTCAGCCAACTTGCCTTCATCCGTGCTGTATCTGACATCAACTTACAGCGAGCAATTCGAACTGCTAGAAAACGTACGTTTCCTGAAGCTTTAGCGTTTGCTCTGACCATGGAAGCATCAGAACAAGCTTCCCAAGGAGTTCATCGAGTCAGAGAAGTCGAAGTTGAAGAATGCTCTTGTCAGAAAATTGCATTCCAAAGAAGCCAGCGTGAAGGACTTGCTCGATGCTGGAATTGTAACAAAACCGGACATCTTCACCGAGAAGAGCTGCATGCCAACATTGTGGAAGCAGAACCAACGCTCGAGAACAACCAAGCAATAGTACCAACACTCCTGCTCAACTTGTTTCTCAGACCAGAAACACTATCCAAGTCTCACAGACTAAACGAGACAACAAAAGTCTGACAGTGGAGGCAATAATAAACAAAAATAAACACGTGGCTACAATCGACACCGGTGCCACCGCCTCCATTGTGCGAAGAGACTTGGTCAAGATGACTTGGCTACACAACACCAATAGCTACCGTCTAAAGACCGCCACAGGAGAGGCAGCAAAAGTGTATGGTGAGGTTCGTCTTATGATCCGTTTGGCAGAACAAGAGTTTTCACACCTATTCCTGGTAGCGGATATATGTGACGAGTGCATCGTTGGAATCGACTTCATGAAGGAGCATGGAATAATTTTGGATATTGGTAAGCAAGTTCTTAAGTACCAAAATGTGGAGATTCCAATGGTCTATGGCAACGAAAACTCAACAGTTATCAGGACCGTCATCAAAGAAGACATTTGCTTGACTGCTTCTTCGGAAGTATTCGTATGGACGAAACTAAAGGGTGACTTTGGAAGCCATCGATACCTCATGGTGGAACCAGATGCGGAACAACGTTCCCAAAACATCATGGTAGGGAAGACTCTGGTGGCACCAAAGAACAACATGGTGCCTGTACGGATACTGAACATCAAACCGTACGAAATTAAGCTCAAGAAGGAAGAAGTAGTTGGGCAATGTGAACCTGTATCCGCAATTACTAAGATCACCGAAGCGGAAACAAAGAAGCCCCTGAGCTTTGACAGATTAAAAGACCAAATTCTAAAGTCATCAAGTCTGAGTCAACATCAGTTTAATGTTGCTGGAGATCTTCTTCATGAGTATGCTGATACATTCTCTTCACCCAACGGAAATATGGTCGAACACAACTAGTACGGCATCGAATTGATACAGGAGATGCAAGACCAATTCGCCAACCAGCAAGACGTCTCCCTCTAGCAAAACAAACTGAAGTTGAAGAAATGATATCGACAATGAAGAAAGATAGGGCAATCGAAAATTCCAAAAGCCCTTGGGCATCACCAGCCGTTCTTGTCAAAAAGAAGGATGGAAGCACTCGATTTTGTGTAGACTACCGAAGACTGAACGACGTGACAAAGAAAGATAGCTACCCTCTACCCAGAATCAGCGACACCTTAGACGCGATGGAAGGAGCCCAATGGTTTTCAACTTTGGATTTGAAGAGCGGTTATTGGCAAGTCGAAATTCACCCAGAAGATCGGGAAAAGACGGTGTTCTCCACAGGAAACGGTCTGTGGCAGTTTAATGTGATGCCATTCGGACTATGCAACGCTCCAGCAACTTTTGAGCGTTTGATGGAGTGCGTTTTACATGGACTAACCTGGAAATCTTGCCTGGTCTACCTGGACAATGTCATCGTGTACGGAAAAACATTTGACGAACATTGTAAAAACCTTAAAGCTGTATTCCAGAGGCTTCGAGAGGCACATCTAAAGTTAAATCCTAAGAAATGTTCGTTTTTCAAGACCGAAGTTAAATATTTGGGATATATCATCTCATCCCAAGGAGTAAAAACTGATCCTGAGAAAGTTGACACTGTAAAGAATTGGCCAACGCCTCAGGACAAACATCAACTTCGGAGCTTTTTTGGTCTGGCCACATATTATCGGCGTTTCGTGAAGGATTTTGCTAAGATCGCCAAAAGCTTACATCACCTTACTGAAAAGGGGAAGCCGTTCAAATGGTCAGGTGAGTGAGAGAAAAGCTTTCAAGAACAGAAACTGCGTTTATGTAATGCACCTGTACTGGCCTATCCGACTCCAGGAAAACCTTTCATCATCGACGTTGATGCAAGTAACGTTGGAATTGGAGCTGTACTATTGCAAGTACATGATGGAGATGAAAAAGTTGTCGCCTATTACAGCAAGGTACTCTCAAAGCCAGAAAGGAATTATTGCGTTACAAGGAGGGAACTTCTCGCTCTGATATTAGCAACAAAGCACTACCATAAGTACATCTATAGACAGAAGTTCCTTCTTCGAACAGATCATGGCTCAATTGGCTTTTAAACTTCAAAAATACAGAAGGTCAAGTAGCAAGATGGATCGAGAGGTTGCAGACGTATGACTATGAGATTCAACATCGAAGAGGAAAGCTGCACTCAAACGCAGACGCGCTATCTCGGCGACCGTGCAAACCAGACTGTAAGCATTGTACACGCCAAGAAGAAAAGGAAATAGTCATCATCCAACGAACAAGAGCTGATCCCATTTACGGCTGGAACAACGAAGAACTCAGAACGGCTCAACAAGAAGATCCGGATATCGAACCCATTCTTGCCTGGAAAGAACACCAAGACAAACCAGAATGGTGTGATATCTCCGACCGAAGTCCAGCTCTCAAAGCAGATTGGACACGCTTCAGGCCACTTGCTGAAATAATCCATGACTACAAGGATGTATCGGTTTCCGTTGTTACTTTCAGAAAAAGGACCCGCGACGTCTATTGAAATTATCTCAAAAGGTGTGCCCACATTATATTGCTGCATTTTACTTTGAATTTTTCTACCTGGTCCCTTGCTAGCAGCACAAGGATCACATTTTCGGCACCATCTTTCGACGTCATCTCTTGCGTGTAGCCAGTAGAATCGTTGTCGTACCTTTTCCAGCGTCTTATTCACTCCAAATGACCTCCAGAAGTTCCATCATGCATCTCTTGAAGTACGTCGTTAACCTCTGATCGAGGTACGACCAGCTGCATCACATAAGATTTACCGTCTGCGGATTCCCACTTACGCCTTAATACCCCTTCTTGCACATGAAGCGAGTCCCATTGTGCCCAATATGCTTTGAGAGCCGGACTTCGGTAGGAGATATCACACCATTCTGGTTTCTCTTGGTGTTCTTTCCAGGCAAGAATGGGTTCGATATCCGGATCTTCTTGTTGGGCCGTTCTGAGTTCTTCGTTGTTCCAACCGTAAATGGGATCAGCTCTTGTTCGTTGAACGATGACCATTTCCTTTTCTTCTTGGCGTGTGCAATGCTTACAGTCTGGTTTACACGGTCGCCGGGATAGCGCGTCTGCGTTTGAATGCAGCTTTCCTCTTCGATGTTGAATCTCATAGTCATACGTCTGCAACCTCTCGATCCATCTTGCTACTTGACCTTCTGGATTTTTGAAGTTTAAAAGCCAATTGAGCGCACCATGATCTGTTCGAAGAAGGAACTTCTATCCATAGATGTACTTATGGTAGTGCTTTGTTGCCAATATCAGGGCGAGAAGTTCCCTCCTTGTAATGCAATAATTCCTTTCTGGCTTCGAGAGTACCCTGCTGTAGTAGGCGATAACTTTTTCCTCTCCGTCATGTACTTGCGATAGTACAGCTCCAATTCCAACGTTACTGGCATCAGCGTCGATGATGAAAGGTTTTCCTGGAGTTGGATAGGCCAGTACAGGTGCATTACATAAACGCAGTTTCAGTTCTTGAAAGCTTTTCTCGCACTCACCTGACCATTTGAACGGCTTCCCCTTTTCAGTAAGGTAATGCAAGCTTTTGGCGATCTTAGCTAAATCCTTCACGAAACGCCGATAATATGTGGCCAGACCAAGAAAGCTCCGGAGTTTTTGTTTGTCCTGAGGCGTTGGCCAATTCTCTATAGTGTCAACTTTCTCAGAATCAGTTTTTACTCCTTGGGATGAGATGATATTTCCCAAATATTTAACTTCGGTCTTGAAAAACGAACATTTCTTAGGATTTAACTTTAAATGTGCCTCTCGAAGCCTCTGGAATACGGCTTTAAGGTTTTTACAATGTTCCTCAAATGTTTTTCCGTACACGATGACATCGTCCAGGTAGACCAGGCAAGATTTCCAGGTTAGTCCATGTAAAACGCACTCCATCAAACGCTCAAAAGTTGCTGGAGCGTTGCATAGTCCGAATGGCATCACATTAAACTGCCACAGACCGTTTCCTGTGGAGAACGCCGTCTTTTCCCGATCTTCTGGGTGAATTTCGACTTGCCAATAACCGCTCTTCAAATCCAAAGTTGAAAACCATTGGGCTCCTTCCATCGCGTCTAAGGTGTCGCTGATTCTGGGAAGAGGGTAGCTATCTTTCTTTGTCACGTCGTTCAGTCTTCGGTAGTATACACAAAATCGAGTGCTTCCATCCTTCTTTTTGACAAGAACGACTGGTGATGCCCAAGGGCTTTTGGAATTTTCGATTGCCCCATCTTTCTTCATTGCCGATATCATTTCTTCAACTTCAGTTTGTTTTGCTAGAGGGAGACGTCTTGCTGGTTGGCGAATTGGTCTTGCATCTCCTGTATCAATTCGATGCCGTACTAGTTGTGTTCGACCATACTGTCCGTTGGGCATTCTTATGAAGAAGATCTCCAGCAACATTAAACTGATGTTGACTCAGACTTGATGACTTCAGAATTTGGTCTTTTAATCTGTCAAAGCTCAGGGGCTTCTTTGTTTCCGCTTCGGTGATCTTAGTAATCGCGGATACAGGTTCACATTGCCCAACTACTTCTCCCTTCTTGAGCTTAATTTCATACGGTTTGATGTTCAGTATCCGTACAGGCACCATGTTGTTCTTTGGTGCCACCAGAGTCTTCCCTACCATGATGTTTTGGGAACGTTGTTCCGCATCTGGTTCCACCATGAGGTATCGATGGCATCCAAAGTCGCCCTTTAGTTTCGTCTACACGAATACTTCCGAAGAAGCAGGCAAATAAATGTCTTTTTCGATGACGGTCCTGATAATTGTTGAGTTTTCGTTGCCATAGACCATTGGAATCTCCACATTTTGGTACTTAAGAACTTGCTTACCAATATCCAAAATTATTCCATGCTCCTTCATGAAGTCGATTCCAACGATGCACACGTCACATATATCCGCTACCAGGAATAGGTGTGAAAACTCTTGTTCTGCCAAACGGATCATAAGACGAACCTCACCATACACTTTTGCTGCCTCTCCTGTGGCGGTCTTTAGACGGTAGCTATTGGTGTTGTGTAGCCAAGTCATCTTGACCAAGTCTCTTCGCACAATGGAGGCGGTGGCACCGGTGTCGATTAAAGCCACGTGTTTCTTTTTTTTTATTATTGCCTCTACTGTCAGACTTTTGTTGTCTCGTTTAGTCTGTGAGACTTGGATAGTGTTTCTGGAGCCATCGATACCAGAAACCAGCTTCTGCCCCTCGAAGTTGGTTCTTACTCGTTTCCCGTCTGGGAAACAAGTTGAGCAGGAGTGTTGGTACTATTGCTTGGTTGTTCTCGAGCGTTGGTTCTGCTTCCACAATGTTGGCATGCAGCTCTTCTCGGTGGTAATCTGCACTGCCGCTGAAGATGTCCGGTTTTGTTACAATTCCAGCATCGAACAAGTCCTTCACGCTGGCTTCTTTGGAATGCGATTTTCTGACAAGAGCATTCTTCAACTTCGACTTCTCTGACTCGATGAACTCCTTGGGAAGCTTGTTCTGCTGCTTCCATGGACAGAGCAAACGCTAAAGCTTCAGGAAGCGTACGTTTTCTAGCAGTTCGAATTGCTCGCTGTAAGTTGATGTCAGATACAGCACGGATGAAGGCAAGTTGGCTGACGATTTCATCCCCTGCAGCTGGATATGCGAGATGCGCCAACCGTTCAATATCCGCTTGAAGTTGCTGCAGCGTTTCTCCTCTTTTCTGGACTCTAGTATTCAGTTGGACGCGGAAGACTTCTTGCATATGGCCATCTCCAAAGCGTTTGTCTATGGCCTGAACAAGAGCACTGAAGTTACCATTCTTATATGCTGGAATGGTTTGCAGCAGTTCAGCAGCAGATCCTCTGAGGGCAACCGTCAGAGCTATAAATTTGAGAGAGCAGCCATTTGTCGCTGCGGCTGCCTCAAACTGTTTTTTATAGATCGACCAAGAAGTTTGCCCGTCAAAAGTCTGTGGATGTATTTCCTTCTTCCTTGGGTAATCGCCAACACTTTCCCTAATTTTAATTTTTCGAACTATGTCTAATTCGTCGGTTATGCTTTGTATTTTGCCTTCGAATTTTTCTTGAACACTCTCGAGCTTTGCGTCTACTTTTGAAAATTGCTTTTCGACGCAATCAAAACGTCCATCAATAGTAGCGAACTTGTTTTCAAAGGCATCAAGCTTACCTTCGATGAGAGTCTTCTGTTCTTCTAAAAGGTTCTTTTGTTTTTACAGTTGTTCGAGAAGGTTCTGTTGTTCACACTTTTGTTCTGTCCGTTGTTCTTCGAGAAGATTCTTTTGTTGTTTTTCCATTTGTTCCAGTTGGTTCTTTTGTTCTGTACGTTGTTCTTCGAGCTTGCCAATGAGAAGTGCCATCATTGCCGACAAGTCGACACCAGTACTTACTTGTTCTTCAGGTATTTCTATTTCGAATAGGAACGTGTCTGGGTCTTCTCCACGTTGGCTTAATTCCTCTTGCAGACGAATTATGAGGTCAGGTTTTCTTCCAGCAGTAGGAATGCCTCGTTTATTCAGCTCTCCCTTAAGTTCAACACAATTCAATTCAATCACTGTCTTACCCATTTTCCTTTTCTTTTGCTTCTTTAATCACAGTAACTTTTTCTCTCTGTTTTATCAAAACACACTCACACATTACTTATTTTTTTTTTTATCAAAACAAATTATCTGAATGCACAGACAACATAAGTTTTTATCCCACTTCTGACACCAATGTAATATTCTGCTAAGGGTTCGCAATAAAAACTTATTTACTTTATTTCTTAACTTCTTCTTATTAAATTTAAAATAAAACACACTTTACTTCAATTGAAATCATTTTTATTAATCACTGGCACAACAGTATGCAACACTTTACACTTTCTTCACTTTCAAAAATAAACTGTGTCCAATCGGTACCGCCATCAAGCTAATATAGGGAAATATCTGGTTCTGGTCTAATCTCGAAAGCAATAGAAAGCTCTTGAACCTGTATCTCGATCTTTCTATTCTGACAGATAGATATAATAATTCCCCTTCGGGCTTTGACATTTACCAATGTTCGAAAAAGCTCATTCAAAGTTCACAGCAGGTTGTTCCTTTGTATATGAAAAGTTTTCATATACAAAGGTTGTTCTAATGACGATGGTAGATGGCGTTGTCATCGCATTCGAGAATCGATTTAGTTTGAATGTAAAAGTCGTTACATTATAATTCAAAAGTAGTTCTTTACAATACCTTAGGTATGCACATATGTATATACTGTTTTTTTTAGCAAGATGCCTTGTTTGTCCGTCCCTTGGGCTACTTAAAATCCTAGAAGTCCGTCCGCACCTGAGGTTTGTAGCCGCCATACACCGTCTGTGCCTGTCTGTTCAAAGACGCCTTGTTTCATGGTTTCCTGGTAAAAACCAACCACAAATCCCAATCCAATCATTTATTATTGATCTCCAACACGTGGTCTAGAGATAGAAGTCCGTTAAAGGTTGATCAGAATCTCGAGAGGTAATCAGTTATACAAAATGTGTTTTTCTTTCGAAATCTAATTAAAATATGCTCATAGGAATCCGTAACATTGATTTATGAAATTTATAAAACACCCGCTGGCGGTGCCTTCGATCGTGTCATCGACGCCACGTGTGTCATCGTCGACGCGCGTGAAAAAGGGGAGATTTTTTTTAAGCCGTTAGCAATTATTTAAACACCGAGTTTATAGAAGCCAGAGTGGGATAGGTTTCACCGCAGTTTAAGAGCCATAACGGTAACGTAGGAGCTTTAGCTCACCCACGTTTTTCCGTAGGTTGTATGCACCAGCATACGACCACATCATTCCGCTACGTATATGCCAAATTACGTGTAAAAGATTGCATATCCGCCACGTGTACCCGTTACACAGAAATGCTTATACTTACCTGTCAAGCCACCTACCTATTACCTACCTCAACCAAAAACAAAACATCAACCAACATAATGGTCCATCATCATCATCCGACCAAACATACAACATCATCGAAGCCCAAAAAGTTCAACTAACCTAATTATAAAAATGATCTTGATTTTTTTTTTAACTGGATTAGTTTGACACGAGAAATTTGCGGATATAATACTATGGTCTGACCTGCCAGACTTAACAGACAAAAAGTAAAAAGAATGTGTGTTTTTTTTATGATGCACACATTGACATTGAGTGATAGCGATCATAAAGTGCTTTATTAAATTATTATTTTCTTTTTACATAAATATCTATTTAAAAACTTTCATGAGAGAAGTACAAACTGAAGTCAATTAATATGCTATTTTTTAGTTTTTTTAATTTTTACATTTTTTTTTTAATTTTAATAAACGATTAAAGAATAATATTATAAATTTATTACTAAGAATTTTGAGTTTCGATATTATATGATTAATATTAAGATTATAAAAGAACTCTAATCATAGATTTCATTTTATATTTAGGTTTTTTGAATAAACTTTACTATGTTATTTTTGATATGAAATTTTGCGTATTATTGTAAAAAATAATGTCGTGCGATGATTCAGGTATAAATTTAACTTGAATTCGCTCTAGGGGTTAGCGCTTTATTCATATATGTAGGAGTGGATTAAAAGGTGGTTCGGTTTTAAGAAAATATAATAAAGAACATAACATAACAACTTTTTTAAGTGACTGCTGAATTAAGATTAAATATGAATTAACAATGAAAATACTATTTGGAAAAATAAACAAACAAAACAAATGCTAAATAGATCTAAATTAATAAGTTAAATTATATAAAGTAGCTTTAAGCAACAAGTAATAAAGTTATATAGATGGAGATACGACGGAAGGATATATAATATGGGATGCGACCTTGTTGGTAGTACTCCTACATCCAGCCATCCTCTAATTTTCATTCGTCCCAAATGATGGATTTTTTTAAGTTTAAGCATGTTCTTCTTCTATTTCGTTTTCACTTTGGTCATCGTTTTGCCATGGTTTCATATAATCTCAGCTAGTTGTTGTCTGGTTGGGGCCTTCATGCGGTGATGCTTTTTCACTTTATACCTGCCAGATCTGCTCTTTGAAGTAATTTCGTAAGGACCAAAGATATCAGAAAAAAAGAGGCTGGGTGCGACCCACACTGATAACTTCCCATTTGTGATCTTGAAAACTTTATATTTAGTTTTTTTCAAATAACCAAATTTTCTGCGAAACAAACTTTAGCTGTTAAATTCAAACAATCATTTTTTAAGATTGAAAAGCATTTTAATTATTTAAAGAGATTTACGAAATGCACATATACATATTATTATAGAGATTGTTGATGTATAAGTTGTTTCCACTTGACCCAGGAGGCAAACTTCCACGCGTTTTTTTAACGAATGTGGAATTTTCTTAGTTCTGTTTAAATTTTTGTTTAAAATGTCAGTATGGTATATGTCAAATATATACCCGCTGTAAAAAATTTTATTATGTATAAAATTAAATACCTAATGGCAAAGTCAATATCATTGCTCGTTCTCAAGATATTCGAGTCGAAAAACAAATTTTACCACTTTTTAGTTTATTTTTTTTTTATATTTTTTGTCAAAAACTGTCAATTTGTCAAAATTTAACCGTTCATAAAAAATTGTATTACGTATAAAATAAAATATTTTAGAAGGCACAATCGTTGTTCGTTCTAAGGATATTCGAGCTGAAATACAATTGTAACTACTTTTCTTTAGAATTTTTAACAGTTTTTGATTTTTTGTTAAAAAACTGCCCATTCAATATTTGTCAAAATTTTATCAGTTGCTAAAATTATGTTATGTAGAAAATAAAACAAACAAGAAGTCAATATCGTTACACGTTTTTGAGAAATTTGAGTCGAAAGACAATTTATACCAATTTTTGGTAGAATTTTTTGTAGTTTTTAATTTTTTGTAAAAAAACTGTAAATTGAATTTTTTTGAAATTTTCACCAGTAGTCAAAAACAACATTTTTCGTAAAATTAAATTATTTTAAAGTTAATATCGTTTTTCCATCTAGGGATATTCGAGTTATAAAAATTTTTTTTTTAGTTTTTTTGATTTTAAAAAATAACGGAATTTTGATTTTTTTCCAAATTCATATCGAATTTGTATAACGTCATAATGTGTCGAATAAAATTTATTTCAAGTCAATAGCATAATTTGTTCGTGAGATATTTGAGCCGAACCAAAATTTTCACTTCTTTTTTAAACTGCTATAGTAAAAAAACAGCTGATTGAATATTAATAAACGCCCTTTCAGCTTCTTTCGAAGTTATTATCTGTAATACAAAATTTATTTCAAGTCGATATCTCTACTCGTTCTTGAGATATCGACGACGAAAAATGGTACCAGAACGTACGGACGTACGAACGTACGAACACACGCACACACAGACATCTCTCTAAAAATGATTGATATAGGCTCTAGGGACCTTGAAACGTCGAGAAATGTCAAAAATTTCAATTTGACAAATCGGACCGATTACAATAACTCCCTTTGGGAAGTTAAAAATTTATTACCACTAGCAAATTGTGTTCTTTTAATGGCAACTAAATCGCCGATTTCGTATTCTGTCGCACGTTTTCGCTTTTTATTATAAGGTTTTATATTTTCATCTTGCAATTTTTGTATCTGCTTCCGTGCGTCAATTCGAATGCTTTCTCTATCTTCATCATATTGGTTTAAAAGTTCCTGTTTAACTACATCAAATATTTCAATATTATCTTTTTTCCTCACGGTTACTCCAAAAAGCGTTCTATTCAGCACCATTTGAACCCTGGGAACAAATTTATACTGCCGTCATAAGCCAAGGCCGTATCTCCATTTTTGTAGTTTTGAGATAAATGCATTTTATTGTTTTTGTTTTTCGCACCTTTAAATATGTTTTTTTTTTAATTTTAAAAATGATTTGTTAATAAAAAATACTATGTTATTTTTTGGTAATAATGAATTAAAGTTATTTTGGTTATTTGTAAGATAAAATGGATTTACGCCCTTTTTGCTTAGTAAACACATAAGAAATGGAGATGCGATTTTTTGGCATAGTTAAGATACCTAAAAAATTGCTTTAATTTTTTTTTTTGAAGCGGAATTAAATAAATTAAGAAACATTTTTCAACTTTTCTAACAACAAAATTATATTTATTCGGGGTATAAAACTAAAACCTAACAAACATAAAATAATTTTTTTTTAGAATCCTAGTGTGTTATGGGTAAAAGGGCGTATGAACCAATGAAGTTCTAAGATACTAAGCAAAAAAGACACATAGGCAATGATTCATGTTAGCA
The DNA here is from genome assembly GCA_958431115.1 of Syrphus vitripennis. Taxonomy (NCBI): domain Eukaryota; kingdom Metazoa; phylum Arthropoda; class Insecta; order Diptera; family Syrphidae; genus Syrphus; species Syrphus vitripennis. The sequence continues at coordinate 58,122,240 of OY288109.1, forward strand.
TATGGGCCCTTTTTACTCAGCAAATGGCTTATGTGCCTTTTTTGCTTAGGAAAAGAGCAGAAAATGGATATGTGTCCATTTTGACAAGTGATTTTGAGCCTTTTACAGTTAGAGTTTATAATTTTTTTTTTACACAAAAATAAGGCACTCTTAAACGTTTCCAAAAATGCCTCAAACTCAATTTTTGAGTTTTGGCACTTACGCCCTTTCTCCTTAGGACGGCAGTATACCACTTTTCAGATACATCCTGTGACAATCTTTTCAAAACATCAATGACAATGCGGTTGGATCTTTCTGATTGCCCGTTTCCTCTTGGAAAATATTAGACACAAATGCGCTCCTCTATCGGTGATCATTCTTTTCGGATTTCCAAAATGCTGTTGCAGTTTCTTGATTCTTCTTAGCGTTTCATCAGCTGAAAAAGTTTTCGTTGGAAATAACCAAATGTATTTTGAGAACCCATCTGTTACTGTCAGAATGTATTTATAAAGTTTGTTAGTCTGGTCCATTGGACCGATATGTTGATACATATGGTCTATCGCCTTTTTCTAGCTGATTAATGAATTCCTCTTGTTTTTCTGATTTTCTATTGGCGAGAATACAACAAACACAGTTTGAAATACGTCGGTCGATCGACTTTATTTTTTATTTTAGTAATATAAAACCAAAGACCATATAACATGTAAAGATGTCGCACGTAGAACAAAAATCTGTGCCTGTTTTTTTCACC
>OY288109.1:58123169-58188580 GCA_958431115.1 Syrphus vitripennis
CATCAATCAGAGATTACAATAAGTTGAAGTTGGAAATGGATCATTTTAATAAGGAAACCAGGTGATTGGGTACGTTTAAAATTTTATTTATTTAATTTTTTAATATTTCAAATTCAAACCTACATATTATGTGGTAGAAGTACCTAGTACTTTTATACTTTTTCTAGTTAATTCGTTAGCATTTACTAATATGATTAATTTTACTTGAGGCCTAGTAGGTATTTACTTTCAATTCTTACTTCTAGTACATTATCAAATTAGCTGCTTGCTTTCATGCATTTAGCAAAAATCACCTCATTTTTGATATTCTCCAATAATGTTTTGTGAGATAAATTATTATTATCTCATTTGTACATTTCGATGAATTGAGGATTTTATTTGCATACATACCTATATACCTACCTACAAACCTTTGCATAAAAACCAAGGTAGGTACTTCCTTACTAGAAGTAAAAATTGAAAGTAAATACCTACTAGGTCTCAAGTAAAATTAATCATATTAGTAATGCTAACGAATTAACTAGAAAAAGTATGAAAGTGGGTATCTAGGTACTACACTGAAAAAAATATTGTACATAAAATCTATGAACGGTGTTCTTAGAGGCAAAATGGCACATTTTCCCGAAAATCTATGAAAAAACGGTCATAAATTTCAAGTATGGGTGTTGTTTATGAATCTCCATTCCTAAAAAAATTGTATGGAAGAATTTCGTTTAAAATCATTAGTCATAGATTTAATGTAAGTATTTATACATACGAACATGAACGGTTCCTGCTTTCACAATTGCACTTTCTTATGAATAATACATAAGTAGGTATAATTCAGGAATAAAATCCTAGGTTGTAAAGATAGTTCTTATAAAACTTGGATTTTATGTTTACATGCATAAATTCATGAATTTAATGTCTATTCCTATATTTTATGAATCATGAACCTCGACTTTTAAAATTTTCCCACTCCAATTCCAAGAATTTTGTATTCCTAGGTTCTATGAATATAAAAAAAATGACATCGGCAACATGAACCGTTCATGAAAATTATGACTGTTATGTATTGTAAAGACAATGAAAGACGTTGATGGTTCGATGGATAATACAAGACTAACTTTATTTAATATTCTTACATACTAGAGATTAGGTAAATAGAATCATTGATGATCATTAATGATATAAACATAGAATTGAAGTGTTGCCAAGTCAACATAAATGATTTCAAATACTTAAAATGCTCTCCATGAGCTTTTGATTAACAATCGTATCATAGTAAAATAATTATATTCAATTAATTTAAGAAAAGGAAAATAATAGAAAGAATAATCATAATATAAAATTTTAATATACTTAGTTCAAATTATTTTAATTCAATTAAAATTTAAATTATAAGATTATGTTATTAATTTATTATAAACCAAAGTTCAAATTACTTTTTATATATTATATCAAATTAAATCAATATTGAATTATTTTAAATATCAAAAACGTTATACCTTAATTAAAAATTCATTTACACTTTTGATATTTAAAGTTCAAATTAATTTAACATAAGAAAAATATCTAACTAGAGATAATGTGATTTATGGAAATATTTATAATTTAGTTTTCTTTTCACAGATAGCTCTAACGCTATCACATCTTGCTCTTAATTGTCTAGATACAAAAGGTTCTTCATTTTCAATTTCATTAAAAGAATTATCATGAGGTGCACTCTCCTCCGGTGGAATGACATCCATGTTTGTTCTTATTTCAGGTGCTTGTCCTGCATTTTGAATTACCTCAGTATCAGCAATCTGCAAATCACTACTGTTTTCACCACGAATCTGGTCTAAATGTCGTTTAATAATTCTATTATTATGTGAGATGATACAACAATAAGTACGAGGGCCAATTTTATTTTTAATAGTGGCTTCAGACCAACTCGGTTTGTTAGGATTTCTATAATCACGGATATATACTTTTTGACCTTTGTTAAAACTTATTTCACGATTCCCTTTAAAATATTTTTTACTTTTATTTTGACTTTTGATTATGTTATCTTTAATTAATGGTGGTTTCAACAAACTAAATCGGGTTTTCAAATTTCGGCCAAAAAATAATTTTGCAGGTGATTCTTCAGTTGTACAATGTTTTGTATTTCGGTAGTCACATAAAAATCGATTTAAAATGGTGTCAATATCAGGTTGTTTTTCGGATTTAATATTAGCATATAACGATTTTTTTAGCATTTTAACAAAAATTTCAGCTTGGCCATTAGTAGCTGGATGGCCTGGAGGCGTTAATATATGGTTGACGTTATTCATTTTTAGAAAATGTTCAAATTCTTCTGAGGTGAACTGTCGACCGTTGTCACTGACTAATGTATCAATAATACCATAGCGACAAAATAGTTCCCTCAATTTTCTTATAACAAATGATGATGTCAGTTCTTTTGTCTTAAAAACTTCGACCCATTTTGTAAATGAATCAATTACTATAAGAAAATGGAAGTTATTTATGGGGCCAGCAAAGTCAATATGGATGCGACTCCAAACTGAACATGTTGGTTGCCACGAAATCAAAGCACTTTTTTCTGGGTTTGCTTGTAACTCTTGACATGGGTTGCAATTTTTAATCAAATTTTCGATGTCACCATTAATATTTGGCCACCAAACATACGATCGAGCAAGTGCCTTGGTTTTAACAATGCCAAGATGGGACATATGTAATTCATTCAAAACTAAATTCCGTAATTTTTGAGGAATTACAGTTCGAAATCCCCACAAAATGCAATTTTGCTCGACCGTCAATTCTAACGATTTATTTTTAAATGATTTAAATTCTAATTCATCTAAGTTCTTGACTGAACCATTTTGTATTGCATGATTTAATTTTGATAAAACAGGATCTCGCCTTGTTTCAATCGCAATATTTTTAAAACTAAGACGCAATGGATTTTCTTTCTCAATAAAATTTATATTTATAGCAGTATCATCCAAAGAATTTAAATGAGGAATGCGTGATAAATTATCAGCTTCATTCGAACTGCCTTTAACGTACTGAATCGTATAATTGAATCCTGACAAAATGAATGCCCATCTTTGAATTCGCGCAGCCGCCATAACTGGGAGGCTTTTGTTTTCCCCAAAAATTGAGATGAGAGGCTTGTGGTCAGTTTGTAAAATGAAATGATTACCTAATAAATATTGTCTTAGCTTGGTTACACTAAAAATAATAGCTAGGCCTTCTTTTTCAAGCGTGCTATAATTTTTTTCACTCTTTGAAAGGGACCTTGAAATGAAAGCAATAGGTTTTACAGTGTTGTCCGAATATTTGTGCGAAAGCACACCAGCAATTGCATTGTTGGAAGCATCGGTCGTTAAAATTATAGGCAATTTTGCATTAAAATGCACTAAAATGTTATTTGAAGTAACTTCTTTCTTCATTAAATCATAAGTGTCCTGACAATCTTTGGACCAGTTAAATGTAACTCCTTTTTGTAATAAACGGTATAAAGGAATCATTTTATCAGCAAATTTATCTATAAACTTCGAATAATGGTTTACTATGCCAATGAATGCCCTTACTTCAGAGACGTTAGTTGGAATAGGCGCTTTAAGAATGTTTGAAATTCGTTCATCAGTTTTTGATAATCCAAATTCATCAATTGAAAATCCAAGATATTTAATTTTGGATTGAAAGAAAGCACATTTAGTTTTGTTTAGTTTTAAACCGGCAGTTTGAAGCTTATTTAAAACAAGTTTCAAAGTTTGAACATGCTCTTGAAAAGTTTTACCAGTGACAGTTATGTCATCTTGGTAAACAACGACATAAGGAATATTACGTAAGAGATTTTCTATCGTTTTTTGAAATATTGAAGCGGCTGGTTTAACACCGAAAGGCAAACGTTTCATTTTTAATGTACCAATGTGGGTACTCCACGTACACAAAAGTTGTGATTCGTCATTTAAAATAAGCTGATTGTACGCATTCGACAAATCGAGTTTGGTAAAAAGTTTACCGCCTTCCAAAGATGCAAATATTTCATCGATTCGCATTCGAGGCAGTGGATACTTTATATCCACTAAATATTTGTTTAATGTGACTTTGTAGTCACCGCAAATGCGTAGCTCACCGTTTGGTTTAAGTATAGGAACTAATGGCGTTCCCCAATCAGAACTATCTACAGGTTCCAAAACACCCTTTTTAATTAAATCTTTTAATTGAATTTCAATTTTATTTTTCCATGCACTTATTGGCAATGAAATTTTCGGACCGTTATATGAACCCAACTGTTCATCGAAAACACCATGAAATTCATCTTTTAATTGCTCAATAATAATTGAATGATTTTCGTCTTGATTAATTAAGTTAAGTTGTGTTAATTCAAAATTGAATTTTCTTAAAAATGAGCGTCCTAACAAAGGTGGATTAGTAGTATCAGAAACTATAACTTTAATTTTGTTATTGATACCTCTGTATTTAACTATAGCATCAAACTCACCGAGTAGGTAATTTAATTCGATCACCATTATAATTAACATATGGCACACTACAACGTTTAAGTTCATCTTTGCTTTGCAAATCCCTGTATACCGAAGCTGGAATCAATGTGCATGGAGCACCCGTATCACAAACCATATTCATGGATGTCCCATTTAATTCCACCAAAAGCGAGTACACATCAGACGAATTACCTGCGGAAAGACTAAAAACAGAATATTCAAGTTGATCTTTGACAATATTATTATTATAATTAAATGAAATATCATCTGAATCAGATACATAATTTACGCTTTCTTTTAATTTTAAACGGCAAATAGATGCCAAATGTCCTATCTTAGAACAATAGTTACACGTGCTGTTCTTAAATTTACAAGTGCTGGAACTATGGTTTCGCCATCCACAATGATTGCATGATTTTCGTCCGTTGGTACTGTTGTAACTGGTTTTACTGTTGTTGTTGCTGCTGTTAGTTTTTGTACTGTTGTTGCTGCTGCTACCGCCTTTGTTTAATTTACTGTTGTTGTATTTTGTATGTTTTTTTTATCATGTTAACGCTGTGATCTGTTACGGTATCTAATTTATTTGTTGAAAATTTTGTTTCTGCAATTAATGCTTTTTTTAATGCCGTCTGCACTGTGAGAGTTTCATCCTCCTCACAAATTTTGTCAAAGATTTTATCTGGTAGACCCATTATGAATTTGTCCAAGATGAAAGCATCCAAGTGATTTCCAAATTTGCAATTAATTGCTAGTTTTTTTACTTTAGCAAACCATTGAGACACAGATTCGCCTTCATTTTTTGCACTATGGAAATTACGACGTTCTCGATATTTAATGGTTGGAGGTGTAAAATGTCACACAATTCCTTAAAAGTCTTTGAAACTGGTGGATCTGGTGAACATAAGCTATGAAGTAAGTTGTATGGAATAGCACCAATTGATTTCAACAAAATAGCTTTTTTTGCATTTTTGCGTTCACAATTTATTTCACAGAAGTGAAGATCCAATTTCTCTTTATACACAAACCACGTTTCACTTGATGGAGAAAATTCTGGCAAGTTTGCTGTTTGGTAAACGGTGGTCATTATGTTTGGTAGATCTTTCGAATCAACTTTGCTCATCTTTTAAGATTTTTTTTCTTTAATTTTATTTTTCCAATCGACCGACAATATTTAATTTAAGCAGATAGTCAAAACTTGACTTTTTTTTTATCTCGTCGCCAATTATGTTATGTATTGTAAAGACAATGAAAGACGTTGATGGTTCGATGGATAATACAAGACTAACTTTATTTAATATTCTTACATACTAGAGATTAGGTAAATAGAATCATTGATGATCATTAATGATATAAACATAGAATTGAAGTGTTGCCAAGTCAACATAAATGATTTCAAATACTTAACAATGACCACCAGACTTAAACAAATTAAATAAGTCTCGATTCATAAAAAAATTGTACCCAAGAACAATTTGGTCTGTTTACGTTTGTAAAGCATTTACCACACTGGCAGCCACGTAGCCAGGGGGGGGCTTGAGGGGCTGAAGCCCCCCCCCCCCCCCCGAAATGAAAACAAAAAACTAAAACTTTTTAATATAAATTCAAATATATAAAAATAAGGAGACTTTCCAGGTCCCTGGTTTATTTGAAATAAATATGAAAACACTTCGTTATGAAAGAAAAGACTATTTAGGTGCCTGTGCATAAAATAAATTGTTTATTGAGTTTAGGAGACCATTTGGGTATCTATGAAAAAAACCTAAACCTAGGCCCTCGGTTTTTTATTTAATTTTAAAAGCTGTAATGAGGAGACTATTCTAGGTACCTTAAACCTTACCCACAGCTTATTTCATTTGGGATCAGCTAACTTTAACTTCATTCATTGTTATTGTGATTTTTAAAGGAAAATGAAACGCCAGAGCTCAATTGCATCTTTTTTTAAAAAAACCAAACATGACGACCATTGTGGTAAGTAACTTGTTATTTTTGAATAGGTACTTTATTCAGAACAGACCTCGTCGTAATAGACAGGGACGAATCCCAAAAATTTATAAGTTGAATGCTCTCATAGTAAAATATAATAAAATTCGAGGATAGTTCGGTCTCTTTTTACGAACTTTGAATTTTGAGGGAAGTACCTACCTGATGTTATGTTTTTAATATTTTGTTTGGGATTCGTAATACAAAACTTTTATGACGGAGTCTAAGAAAAGGCTATTTAAGTTTTATGGTATTAACGTAGATTAAAGAAAATGAAAACGCTTTGCATCTTAACTCTTTTGGATTTGTTGAGCATAGGTTATAAAAAATTTAAAGTTTATGTATATAAGGTTAACATGTAGGTAAACTTAAAAATAAAATTGTTTGTTTGTCTTCATCATCATCATCATCATCGGCTCGACAACCGGGGTCCGGTCCTGGCCTCCTTCAACAAGTCTCTCCACCTATCCCGGTCTTGAGCCGACGCCATCCAGTTGCGCACCCCAAGGCTTCGGGCGTCCTGGTCTACGCCATCTCTCCAGCGCAAGCATGGTCTACCACGCTGCCGTCTACCATAGAATGTACCACAAAGGACTTTCCGAGCAGGTTCCTCTTCACTCATGCGAGCTAGGTGCCCTGCCCACCGGAGTCTACAGAGCTTAATTTTTGTCACTATGTCTGCTTCAAGGTAGATTGCGTACAATTCATGATTGTACCGTCTCCGGAATCGCCCTTCCTCACATATGGGGCCAACAATTCTCCTTAAGACTTTTCTCTCGAACGCGGCTAAGAGGTCGGAGTGTCTTTTGCTAAGCACCCAAGTCTCGGATCCATACGTGAGTACTGGCAGGACCATGGTCCTGTACAGCAGCAGTTTTGAAGTTATGGTGAGATTTCTGGATTTGAAGAGCTTTGACAGACTATAGTAGGCTTTGTTGGAATTGAGCAGCCGCCCGCGTATTTCTTCTTCTATATTATTATCGGCTGCTACTATTGACCCAAGGTATTTAAAGGATTGCACCACTTCAAATTCGTGCTCCGCTACATTGATTGTTTGACCAACTGTTCTTCTCGCATTCGACGCCACCATGTACTTTGTTTTACCTTCACTAATGTGCAGCCCCAGATTTTGTGCCGCCTGCTCGATTTGGATGAAGGAATCGTGTACAGCTTGTTCGGTTCTTCCGATGATGTCAATGTCGTCTGCGTAAGCCAGTATCTGGCTGGACCTGTTGACGATGGTCCCTCTTGTTGCCGTGCCAGAGTCACGGATTGCTTTCTCCAACGCCAGGTTGAAGAGGAGGCAGGCCAAACCATCCCCTTGTCGGAGTCCATTAAAGATGTTGATTGGTCTGGATAGCAATCCGGCTATTTTTACTTGGCTTGTTACGTTGGTCATGGTCAACCTACAAAGTCGTGTCAACTTATTTGGGATGCCGAATTCTCTCATGGCTTTGTAAAGTTCTACCCTGGCTATGCTATCATAGGCGGCCTTAAAGTCTATAAACAGATGGTATGTTGGGATGTTAAATTCTAGACATTTTTCCATCGCCTGCCTAAGGGTAAAGATCTGATCAGTTGTTGATTTGCCTGGAATGAAACCACACTGATATTGGCCGATTATGGTTTTAGCGTATGGGGCTATCCGTTCTTGTAGGATAGAGGAGAGTATCTTATAGGCGGTACTCAACAACGTGATACCTCTATAATTGCTGCACGTTGTGACATCTCCTTTCTTATGTATGGGGCAAATTATACCTTTTCGCCAGTCTTCTGGCATTTCTTCCTGCTCCCATACGTGCACTAGAATATCATGAATTGCTTGGCGTAAGGCTGGCCCGCCGTGGTGGAATAGTTCGGCTGGTATGCCATCGGCTCCCGGGGCTTTGTTTTTCTTAAGCCGGGCTATAGCCTTCTCAACCTCTTCTATGCTTGGTGGCGGTAACATAGGGTAATCTTCTTGAAGTAGTGGAGCCTCTACTTCTGCAGTGAGCTGACCATTTAGCAATTCATTAAAGTACACTTCCCATCGCTCCAGTATGCTTTGGGGATCGGTGATCAGATTTCCCTCTCCGTCCTTGCAGTAGGTGCAGCGTGGTGTGTACTGCGTCATGTTTCGGACGGATTGGTAGAACTTCCGCGCCTGGTGCGGGCCTCGCTCTCGGCTTCTTTCTAATTCACAGATTATGTTCTTCTCCCAGGCTGATTTTTTCTGTCTGTGAAGCCGTTTTTCTATTCTTCTGAGCTCTTTATATTCATCTTCGCGTGCCCGCGTTTTATGAGATTGTTGCATTGCTCGGTACGCAACATTCTTACGTTCAGTCGCTAGCTTGCATTCATCATCAAACCAGTCGTTCCGACTTCTACGACTGCTGCCTAAGATGGAGTTGGCAGTACTAATGACAGTGTTTTTAAGGCGTGTCCACTTCTCATCTACGCCCAGCATACTGGCTCCAGGACTTACTCTCCCTGGATCGAGTGGTTCCAGGGCGAGTCCTAACGCATGTCCAAAGGTGTTACTGGTATTTTCATTGCGTAATGCAGCCGTGTTGATTCGAACCTGATCGGCGGATGCAATACGTCTTCGCAAGGCAATCCGCCCTCGGAAAACCATACCAACAAGATAGTGATCCGAGTCGATATTGGCACCTCGGTACGTTCGTACCGTCATCAAGTTCGAATAGTGGTGACGGTCTATCAACACGTGGTCAATTTGGTTACGAGTGACTCCATCAGGTGATACCCAGGTGGCTTTGTAGATATCATTACGCGGGTACCTGGTACTCGCAACGACCATGTTTTTCGATGCTGCCAATTCTAGGACACGAAGTCCGTTGTCATTAGTGTTCTCATGCAAACTATGGGTGCCTGCGTAATGCCTGAATACCGGCTCCCGACCTATTTTAGCGTTCAAATCCCCAAGGATGATTTTAACATCATACCTTGGGCAGGCATGGAGGGCCCTCTCGACTTGTTCATAATAAGTCTCTTTTTCTTCGTCTGAGAACTCCTCCGTAGGTCCGTGAACGTTAATGAGGCTGATGTTCTTGAATTTGCCTCGCACGCGAAGGGTGCATAGCCTTTCGCTTATAGCGTTAAAGCCGATGACGGTAGACTTCATTTTTTCGCTGACCAAGAAGCCTACCCCGAGCACATGGTGTTTTGTATGACAACTGTAATATAGGTCATATTCTCTTTTCTGTAAAACACCATTCCCTGTCCATCTAATTTCTTGTAATGCTGTTATGTCAGCTTTATATTCTGACAGGGTATCGGCTAGCTGCTGAGCAGCTCGAGCTCTATAGAGCGATCGTACGTTCCATAAGAAAATTCGTAAATCATTTTTCCTTTTTCGTTGCGTTGGTTGTCGTCGTGGGATCAGTCCGTTTCCGAGGCTTGTTGCAGGTCTCGTGATTCGTTTGTTTTACGGAACAGGGAATCAACCCGTTGCCAACCTGTGGAACTAGCCTGATCATATTAGCCAAACCTTTTAGAGGTTTGTTTCTAGCGGCCGCCGCGAAGAGGCTATGATCACACTTCCACCAGTCCCGAATAGTTACGGCACGTGCATGTTTTCGTATGCTACATGTTATTCCCCCTATTCGGCTGATGGCTGACCGCCATAGTTTGTCTTAGTTTTGATTAATTCCGATGAGAACCCTAATTCTAGAGAAAGTGTTGCAGATGTACTAAATAAAGAAAAAAAAATTGAAAAAGGTTAGTATAATAACAATTATTATAAGTGTGCGAATAATAATAATTCCGTGTTCAAAAAATCTGCAAGTAAAAAATAAGGTATTTGACAAATACAAACAGCCCATAGGAATCAAGTATATTTTTTCAATTACTACGCAATTATCGACTTGGGCATGGCGTTTTTTTTGAGCTGCATTGTCAAATAAAGGGTCCGGGGGAAAACCGGCACGAGTCCTTTAAAGTAATTTCGTGAAAAATTAAAGTTCCCTTCCTATACAGAATAAGCTAAAAAATGAATAGTTCAAAAACATAATTTTGTAATCCATCATTTTCTATAATTTTTTTTGTTTAATTTGTATTTTATGAATTTAAATATTTACCTAAAACAATTATTTTGGTGAAAAAACTTGTGCCATTTTTCCAAAAAAGTATGTGACTTGTGTAGCTTTTCCGTTGTAATCAACCGTATTACCATATCATTTAAGGCTTACTTGAGTTATCTAGCCAAACGTCAGTGTGAAAATAATAAAAAAAAATTAATGGAAGAGTATTCCAAATCAAGAGGCGCGAATTGCTTAAAAAAAGTGAAATCAAATCATAAAATTAGAATATTATATGGATAAGTTAGTTGGTTATCAACTTAAAACTAACAGAATAATAAGTTTTAACTGTGGAATATACAGAAAATAAACTTTTTTATGAAAATGCCGAATTTTATTTTGACTACTCTTCCAATAAAGGGCGATATTTTGTTTCTTTGAATTTTTGTGAACAACAAAAACTTTAAGGCACTACCACCAATTGTTTTTACGAATTAATTTTTATTAATTCGTTTTATATTTTATTTTGGCTGGAGTTATAGCTATTTCATGCTTGCCAGACAATCATCAAAATTCTTTTTAGTGGTGCTGAGCTTTAATCCAATTTTATTTGGAGAACACTTGTAGAATTCGAAAACAACTATTTTATCGAGACAAAATCTAACGCAAGATAATTGTCTCGAGTTAATAAATGTCTATATAGACATACATATGTAGTTGTTGTTGTGTTTAATATGTAAATTGCTTTGCTTTTTTGTCGGGTTTTTGCATTATTTTTATTTCACAAAAGTGGACTTTTGCTGTTTTTCCTCTATGGATGCTTCAAATGAAAAGCTATTATTGAAAAAATAAATTTCTGGCCCCTAAATGCCTTTGATGAAATACAAAAAAAAATCTATTAGCTTTTTTAATTTGAGTTTTGAACATAGAAAGTCTTTCGCTTATTTAATGAGTTCTTAAGTTGAAATTGAATCTCTGTTTTTTTAAACAGATAAGAACATTTCTGAGCCTTCAAGTGCATGTGAACCAGAGAAAAACGCTTCCATGGAACCTCAAGTTCAGCACTCATCCATTTGGCAGGCAGAAAATTTTGATATAGCGACGGTAAATAAAAGCTCTCTTGACGACATTACAAAACAAAAAATTCTTGAATCAGTCTTGCTTCCCAAAATTCCGTACGAGTTCCCAATGACAGTCCATGGATCTCAAAAAAGATGCTTTCAATACAAGTGGATTACTGAAAATTTTCCCTGCTTAGCATACTCAATCAGTAATGATGCAGTTTTTTGCAAGCCATGCTGCCTTTTTTTCATGCAGGTGGGAGCGTTGGGAAAGGGGAGCATCAATGTCCTGGAAAACTAATATCTATTGGCTTCCGTGACTGGAAAAAAGCGAAGGAGTACTTCAATAAGCATGTTCAAAAAGAGTACCATAAAAACTCAGTCCTCGCTGCTACATTGTTCCTAAAGGTTTCTACAGGAAAACAAAAAGATGTTGCTACCCAAATTGATGTTCAGCGTGCAAAAGAAATAGCAGAAAATAGAGCTGCTATAAGACCTATTATTCAGACTATTCTGTTTTGTGCAGAACAGGAGCTGCCATTAAGAGGTGACGATGATAGTGGAGCTCTATCTTTGACCATGCCGTCAAAAAAAGATGGAAAACTGAGGGCCCTCCTGCGGTTCAGAATTGAATCTGGAGACGACAACTTGAAGAATCACGTCATGATGAGTGCTAAAAACGCGAGATATATCAGTCCAGACATCCAGAACCGAAATTTGGTTTTACGTGGACACCTGCCTATTATGGCCTAATTCCACGGTGGGCCTACCCACAATAACGGGGTCGACTTGAGTGTGACCAACACCCCAGGGAATTTCCCCAGTAGCAATTTGGTTCACGTATTGCAGTACGCTCACCCCCCTTGCTGAGGGGCGAAGCCTATCTGCACTTCTTGTACCCGAATCCCCTGCTAGATTCGGATACCAATTGCTGACGCGATTTTGTCATAACCACAGCCAGCACGAACTCCCCGAAGGGGCCGACCTCAATAGATAGACCAGGCCGAAACCTGTGGGCTATTCTATCTCCCGTGCTACCGGATGTTTACATTTAATGCAAACTTCACTGTCCGGTCACGCTAGTCTTTTTCTGTATTTCAATATGTTTTATATATATATTAATTATAATATATATTATATTGGATACTTTTCAGACTACTGGTTAGACTCTGCAACGTCCTGGGAGCCAGTACCATTGGGCAAACCCAACGGCTACTCGCCAGAGATCTGAGGTTAAAAACCCCTGGTCCCGCTAGGATATATGCTACCTGATAGTACATAGCATCCCTACACCAAGGTGCGGGGAGTATGTACCCTATTCCTGTCCAACACGTAATCCAGTCATTATCCATATCTAATAGTTCGCTATTTTCATACCGTCAATTCCATTAATCTCATTTAGGGAGCTCCAGCGATAGGCTAGAGTTCCCAATTGTCTTCTTTTCCCGTTCATATGCTTGGGGAGAGACTGGTGACCAGCCTCTCCCCAGTTCGTCTTCTTTACCCGTTTCAGGTGCAGATAACCCTGAATATCCCCAGGGATCACCGCACCATCCACTTTGCCGTTTAATACCATTGCTACCGTCAATTCCATTATTTCAGTCAAAAACCTTTACAGGATGCCAGTAGCAGTACTAGTGAAGTTACCTTCAGTTCCTGGACTACTGACACCCTATTGCTACTACCCGATTTGGGGGAGTTTCATAGCTATATCTACTACTATAGCCATCCACTTCCCCTCCTCTTATCCGTTACAAAACTATGTATCAACCTTGTTACGCCCTTGTTGCTCCCTTGTTGGGGACACTTAGTTTCGAGACATGTGAATTTAATTCACATGCCCTACTTATCCCCCTCACCACGCAAAGGTGGTCCCCATGAGGGGGACCAGACATCCAGAATGAAATACTGGATATATGTTCTGATATTGTCACAGCTGAAATAATTAAACGGGCTATCAGTTCAAGTTGTTTCAGTATCCTCGCTGACGAAACAATGGATGTAACTGGCACAGAACAACTTTCGATATGTCTTCGATATGTCGACTGTTTAACGGATCCAAAAAGTTGTATGCTTCGGGAAGATTTTGTTGGTTTTGTTCCTGTTGATGATCAAACTTCTGAAAACCTGACAAAAACCATATTGAAGCGATGTGAAGAACTAAATCTGGATATGAAGAATTGTGTTGGCCAAGGTTATGATGGAGCCGCAAATATGGCAGGTCACCTGAGTGGAGTACAATGCAGGATCAGGCAAAAATATCCAAACGCTAGATATGTACACTGTGCAAGTCATCGCTTGAACCTTGCTCTGTCTAATGCCATGTCAACTCCTGCAATTCGCAATTGCCTGGGGGTAGTTAGTGAAATAGCTAATTTTTTCCGCAACCATTCAAATGCAAATATGACTTTCAAAAATGTCATTAAAATACATGCACCAGAGAGCCGGAAAACTCGACTTCTACGTCTTTGTGAAACAAGGTTCATTGAAAGCTTGATAGTATTATTTCCTTCGTAGAGCTCTTTAAATGCATCTCAATAAGTCTTGAAGAAATAACGAACAGAACGTGGGCGATGTCTTCTAAAGCTTCAACACTTGAGCCTCATTGTATGCGAAAAACTGTTCAGTTTAACGCTACCCTTATCAGTTTTCCTACAGAACAAATCTTTAGATTTTGTAACTGCAATCGACCGCACAAAAGAAGTTCTGAATTCTCTTAAGAACATCAGAGAAAATGCCGAAGATTTTTTCAGAGAGTCTTTTCAATCCGCATCCCAACTTGCCGAGGACTTATTTGAAGTAAAATTAAAAGCTCCAAGAATTTCTTTGAAACAAACAACGCGTTCCAATCCAGAAACTTCTTCTGCTGAAGCCTATTTTAGAGTGTCTATACTGATTCCTTGCGTAGATTCTTTAATACAAAATTTAACGGACAGATTCATGGTCAACGAAGACATTCTACCATCGTTTCAATCTCTTCTCCCAGGTTTTGCTGCAGCTGAACGAGTGAACGAAATGGAAAAGTTAACATGTTACTTTGACAATGCAATTTCGTTATCAGCTGTGAAGGCTGAGTACATTCTTTGGTGCGAAAAAATATCGTCAAGAGATGCTTCTACCGAAGTTTTGAAATTGCTTGATGTATGTGATAAGAACTACTTCAGAAGCATAAACCTTTTGCTAACGATTTTGGCCACGCTTCCAGTGACCACAGCTAGTGTTGAAAGAACCTTTTCAACCATGAAAAGGATTAAAACATTGTCTCGAAGCGCTATGGGGAATATGAGATTAAGCTCACTTGCCATGATTTCTGTTCATTCAGATATAAATGTGGATCCAGATAAGGTGATTGATCTCATGTCAAAAAAAAAAATCAAGACGTCTTCTACTTTAAAACAAATGAGTGCAAAGAAAATAATTTAAGTATCTTCGGTTTAATAAATAAGATTTAAAAACCTAATAAAAATCAATGAATTGAAATACATATAGTTTTTTTGTTTAAAGAATTCTTTGTAATATTCCAAAGCCCCCCCCCCCCCCCCCCCCCGAACAAAAATCCTGGCTACGGCACTGCACACTGGCCCTCTTTTTCTAAATTACAAAAGTAAAAATATTCATTTTTCAATCCAAATAAAAGCTTTCTATCATTTTTATAACTTTTAAAGTCAGAATCACTATCCCAAAATAAGTGTGAAAATTTTCATTTTTGAACTTTTTCACTTTTTTGGCCAATATAGTAAGTCGTTTTAACCATTGCTAATGATCCACATTGCTCTTTTACGATTTCATTGTCATTTTTTTATGGGATTTTTCGTTTGGTATTGATTTGGGGAGCATTTATTTGCAGACCACAATACGTGCATGTGAAAGAGGCCTTATTTTTCAGACTTGTTCGTAGGTAATTCATACATAAATCGTAGGAATGAATACATATAGTGCATGTATCTTAGAGCTAGAAAATTAAATTCATGCAAAATATGTATTTCATACATAAACTGAACGATCAAAAACATTTATTTCTTGAATGCATATTTTTAGCATTCATATAATGTATGTACTCGATCTTTCGATTTATGTATGAAATACAAATTACGCATGAATTTAATTTTCATACATAAATCGTAGGAATGAATACATATAGGGCATGTATCTTAGAACTATAAAATTAAATTCATTCAAAATATGTATTTCATAAATAAACTAAACGATCAAAAACATTTATTTCTTGAATGCAATATTTTTAGCATTCATATAATTTATGTACTCGATCTTTTGATTTATGCATGAAATACAAATTATGCATGAATTTGATTTTCTAGTTCTAAGATTCAAGCAATATATGTATTCATTCCTACGATTTATGTATGTATGAATTACCTACGAACAAGTCTGAAAAATAAGGCCTCTTTCACATGCACGCATTAATGAGTGAAATTAAATAGAAAAGGAAATAAGTACGGTGCGACGCGCATGAGCAGAAAGATTCTTATTTGGAAAATGTAATTAACCCTAAAATTTACAGAAAAGTAATAATTATGTATGTAGGTACAATTTATGTTGTATGTGTATATTTTTTTTTTCGTGTGTTTAAGAAATCTCAATAAAGTTTTTTCGCAGTGGTTTCAATTGCAAAACACAGAAGAAGGAAGGATTATTAAATTTTTCACGAATCCAATTGTGGACTCCATGTGAATGGGGTCTTAATGATTCGAGAAATCAAAAATACCATTTCACTTTTCTCTTTTATAAACTTTTAAAAATATGTAAATCGTACAGCAGAGTATGTAAGGTTTCTTATTAATTATAAAAAAAATCATGCGTAAATGGAATTCTTCAGAAAATCATACCCTTAATGATTAATCATGATTGAAGTGCCGACCTGTCTTCCATCGAGTGCACTTGTCTATTTGAAAGTCTGTCGTGTCTTGTGAAAAGATCGTGTCTCGTTGTGCCGTGTCCCTATTGATCACTTCCTATACAATAGAAAATTAAATCAATTAAAAAAAAATTATTAAATGAGCATGCAAAAAAAAAAAAATATATAATATTACGAACATTCCACCCAAAATAAATAAAATCCAATAAAAAAAAAATAAACCCACGCCGCGATATACAAACTTAAATTCTGTGTACAACAACAAATAATAGTGAAAAAAAAAATAACCGCTCCATCTCTTCTCAACCAACAAAAAAAAATATATTAGCCCTATACCTACAATAGTTATTCCATAACTTCAGTGCGCAAAAACAAAAAAAAAAAAAAAAAGTCAAATCAATGGCAAAAAAAAACAACACAGTGCAACGAGTGGTAAATCCCTTCTTTTCCTTTCCCCGTCGCTTCTCGCAGTTGTATTAGCTTAATCGTTGTGCGCATTGTGTATGGTGCTGCCTGCACAGTGCATGCAATCGATTGAGTTGACGACGTCAGATAAATTAGTGTGTATGTTTTCTGGTTAACCAGGAGCGGAGCGATACAACTTCGTCACTAAGGCATAACAGGTTGTTATTGATCAGCTCAAATTGGAATCTAGTTTGCATATACAATATAGTTAATTGTCTGACTTGGTTTTCTGTTAGCTTGGGATTTTGAAATGGTTGGTGATTTTAGAGTCGATTATTGTAACATTCGTGGGCTACGGAAGAATTTCTGTGCCGCATACGTTCACACTGTAATAAACAGGCCAGCTGTTTTAGCACTGAGTGAAACTCAAATAGGTGAACATTCCGATCACTCGGAATTTAATCTATTCTGGTATAACTTGGTGCCATTATTTTTTCCCCATCATGGACTAGCCGTATATATTAGAAATGATGTGGCTTACCAACTTCAACCACAATATGGTTTGTGTTCTAACACAAACATTAATTTCTTGTGGTTAAAATTCACGGTAAATAAGCACATCATACACACATGTTTCATTTACCCAAGCCCCAACTTGGACAGAAATTCAACTTTTAACGAATTTGATGCTCTGTCCGACTCCATCCAAAGAATTGTTTCCCATTATCCTCACACTGAAATCGTCATTGCGGGCGATTTCAATGTACACAATTCTACTCGGCTTCGCTTTTCAGGCCAGACAACACCCGAAGGAAGGTATGTTGAGGTCTTTGCTGAGTTAAACCAACTAACTCAGCTTGTTGACGAGCCAACTCGAATCCCTGGCGTTGCTGGTCAAACCGCCAACACCCTAGACTTGTTTCTTACCTCTGACCCTGGTAAATACACTGTTAGTGTATTATCGCCTCTAGGCACATCAGACCATTGTGTCATATCTGCTAATTTCTCGTGCCAACAAAATCCAGTTAAAGAAAAAATTCCTAAGAGAACCGTTTGGCATTACGAGAAGGCCAACTGGGACGGTCTCAATGATTTCTTCAGAAACTTTAACTGGTCACTATGCTTCCTCGGTAGTGACGTAGACTCCAGATATGATCACAAATTTAATTCTCTATGGGATGAGAAATTTTATTCCGAACAGGTTAAAATCTATCAAACCGAAAGAGAATTCTTGGTTTGATTCGAGCTGCAAAGAGGCTGTCAGGGTGAGAGAAGTAAGTTTCCGTAGATATAAAGCCAGCCCTTCTGAGGAAAACCGGAATGAGTTCAAACAAGCTAGAAAGACCTGTAATGGTCATATTCGACGAACCAAATTTTTGCATTACCAAAAATTAAGGCAAAAAATACTACAATGTCCCAATGGTAGTAAGAATTTTTGGTCATTTGTAAAAAATATTCGAAATACCACTTCGTCTACCAGAGAGTGTCATGACTCCTCCTGCACTAGAGAGCGTAAGTGATTTTATGGGGCAAATCTTTTTTCGTACTCGTGCAGTTGCGAGAGTCCTGAAAGATCTCGATATACACAAATCCGCTGGCCCGGATAGTATCCCACCCATAGTTCTGAAGAGGTGTTCTTCAACGCTGGCAAAACCACTGCGTAAGCTTTTCCATCTGTCCTATTCTACTGGTCTCTTCCCGAGTGGATGGAAAACAGCATTTGTCCATCCTGTCCCTAAAAAAGGCGTATCTTCCTCCCCCTCCAACTATCGTCCGATTGAACTTACGTCCCTTCTTTCTAAGGTCATGGAAACGCTGATTAATTATCAGTTAAAGAAATATCTCGAAGAACGAAAGCTTCTTAATAACCGGCAGTAGGGCTTTCGTAGCAACAGGTCCACTGGTGATCTGATGGTATATCTCACCGAGCAGTGGCACAAATCTTTACATCGTTTTGGAGAAAGTAAGATTATTGCACTTGATATTTCAAAAGCGTTTGATAGAGTTTGGCATCAAGCTCTCTTATCGAAAATGCGTGCATTTGGTATCGATGAATCTCTTCTTCGTTGGATTAGAAATTACCTTTCGGACGGCTCAGTACAAGTAGTTAAGTATTGGATGGTTTTATGTCTGAATCTCATAAAGTAAATGCTGGTGTGCCCCAGGGCTCCGTTTTGTCTCCGACTCTCTTCCTTATTTTCATCAACGATCTCTTGTCTGAAACTTCTAATCCATTAAACTGTTTTGCTGACGATAGCACCCTCAGCTTTTCATATTCGTTTTCAGATTTTCATCCCTCTTCTTCGGATGTAGAACTGGAACGGCAGCGTATGATAAGCTCATTAAATTCTGATCTCAACAGCATTGTCCAATGGGATTCAAAAACCGTGTAGAATTTAATGCTTTGAAAACTCAATGCTGTCTACTATCGTTAAAGCGAAACCCACCCCCCATGCCACTATCCATGAGTGGCACTTGCATCGAAGAAACTAATAGCCTTTCAGTTCTGGGTATGTGCGTCACAGACCACCTTTTGTGGAATGATCACATATTTGACCTCGCCAAAAACGCTGCTAAGTGTTTAGGTTTTCTTCGTCGATGCAAGAAATTTTTTTCCCCCTCTGATCTGGCTAGAATTTATAAAGCCTATATTCGTCCAAAACTTGAGTACAACTCTCACTTTTGGTCAGGTGCTCCAACAACCCACTTGAATCTCTTGGATAGAATCCAAAAAAGAGCTTTAAAAATGATAGGCGATACAGCAATTACGGAAACAATAACATCTTTGGAACATCACCGTAGTGTTTCATGTCTCTCTCTATTTTATCGATACTTCTATAAACATTGTTCAAGTGAAATAGCCAGTTGCATTCCTCCCCTTAAACAATTCAACCGTAATACTCGCGCTTTTAGGAATGCACATCAGTTTACCCTTGAGCCCAACTTCGGACGTACTGTAAAGTATTGAGATTCTTTTTTTAGCCGCACAACAAGAATGTGGAATGCTCTACCCGGCTCTATCTTAACCCCCCCCCCTTTTCAACATCCAAAGCTTCAAAACCAATGTGCACCGGTATCTCCTCTTTAATTCTTCCCTTCTTTCCTAACGCTCGCACTGTGTTAAAACATATTAAGGGTAGTCATAACCCCTTTAGTGCGCGCTAAATATAAAAAAAAAAAATATAATATCTTAATAGCTTCATATTTTCTATGAATTTTATCAACAAATTAATGTGAACAAGATTATGAGAAGAAAACATAATTTACTTTTTAAAAATTATATTTTTTTTAAAGAAAATACATAACCATGTTATTTCTAGTACAATATTGGAAATGAGTTAGATTTATTAGGAGCTGTTTTGATCATTCAAAGTTAAAACTATGATATCTATTCGGAGAAGAGCACTAAAGTGAATGCAAGAACGCAAGCAAATACATGAACATTTTTCAAAATGCCATTAAATACGATCTGTCCGTCAGATTAACAGCTCCCTTCACTTTGGTAAAGGTAGCGTATTAAAT
The DNA here is from genome assembly GCA_958431115.1 of Syrphus vitripennis. Classification (NCBI taxonomy): domain Eukaryota; kingdom Metazoa; phylum Arthropoda; class Insecta; order Diptera; family Syrphidae; genus Syrphus; species Syrphus vitripennis. The sequence continues at coordinate 58,143,508 of OY288109.1, forward strand.
ATAAGCAAAAAACAATGCGAATGTCTTCATAGAATCATCCATCTCTTTTTTCTTCATTATTTCATTTTCAATTTGATGAATTGCCTCCGTGGCATTTATTTTCCCTCCGAAAGTAAAAATTAGTGTAATATTGCTCGATTTATGAACATATCTTGCAAAAATACGCATGCGAAAGTAGTAAAATTACTCAAATCATGATTTTTTCAAGGGTTGGACATTATTGAGCAGTCACCATCTAAACAGGGCCCAATTAATTAAATTGATTAAACAGTCCCAATTCACCGTGGTGAGTTCAGAATTTTTGTGGAATGTATGTATCTCAAACATAGAACGTGAGATCACGTACATAGAACGTAAGGTCGCATACATACATTCTTATGTTCCAGTCCTAAATCACATGAATAAAACATTGAGTGTAGGAATGCATACATAGAACACATTTCGTGTATGTATGGATACATGCTTTTTAGGAATACGTGCATATTCTGCATGCTATTATTAAGAAATACGGTTCTTTTTACGACGCGCTCTCGAATTCTTTCCGGGTTCTTCTAATTTACCTTTGATACCAACACAAAAGGGCAGCCGAAAAAATAACTCTGGCAAGAGTAGCACTGTTAGATTTACTATTAAAAGCTCTCAAGGGGCTTTCGTTTTTATCGGCGAAAGCCTTCAAGAGCTCGATGACCATATAACATTTCTGAAAAGCAAGTCAGAAAATATTTAACCATTTGTACTTGCCGTTGGAGATAAGGATTTTGAAAATTTGTCGTTCTACTACGTTTATCTTGATGGCATTAAATTCATGTTTTCAAATTTTTTAAGAGTACTTGATATTTTTTTTAAGTGCTTCAACTTGTTTAATTTAGAGTATCCGTTAGCGTGCTCACAACTATGGACATTTATTGAGCATTACTTGTACGAGCTCAACGTTTCTAAAACAAAATCCCCAAAAATGTTTATACTAATAGAAGCATTAAGAAAAAGGGTGAGCAATTTTTAATTTATTTATGAATTAATTTTTATGCGAACTTCTTGAAAATATTTATTCATTTGAAGATTATGAGCGATTTTTTACATTTATAATGATGCATGCTTATAATTTTTATTTTCAAAAGTATAAAATGTTAATGTTAAGTGTTTAATGTTTTCTTTTTGTTTTAAATTATTTTAATAAAAAATAAGTCAATGTTAAATGACTTGTTTTCATTGAACTAAATTTGTTTGGAAATGTTTCAGGTGTGGCGTAAGGTTTTTTGAGGAACGTGAGTAAATACAGTTTAGAAACAAATCGACTTTGGATTTCGAAAACCTTGAGCAATTTATTATACATTTCGACTATGCTCTTTGAAATAATGGAAAGGAACAGAATTTTGGGTTTTATGTAGAGGAGTCATAAATTTTATGAAAAATGCATACGTTTTATGCTGCGCATAGTTCTAAGGAATGCATTCATAAAATCTAGGAACAAAATTTTGGGTTTCATGAATAGATTCATATTTTTTATTCTTAGGAATGCATTCATAAAATCTAGGAACAAAATTTTGAGTTTTAAGTATAGATTCATATTTTTTTATGAATGCTGTGCATAGTTCTTAGGAATGCATTCATACAATCTAGGAACCAAATTTTGGGTTTTATGAATAGATTCATATTTTTTATGAATGCTATGCATAGTTCTTATAAATGCATTCATAAAATCTAGGAATAAAATTTTGGGTTTTATGTATAGATTCATATTTTTTATGAATGCTATGTATAGTTCTTAGAAACGCATTCATAAAATCTAGGAACAAAATTTTGGGGTTTATGAATAGATTCATATTTTTTATGAATGCTATGCGTAGTTCTTAGGAATGCATTCATAAAGCCTACGAACAAAATTTTGGGTTTTATGTATAGAATCATATTTTTTATGAATGCTGTGCATAGTTCTTAGGAATGCATTCATAAAATCTAGGCACAAAATTTTGGGTTTTATGTATAGATTCATATTTTGTATGAATGCTGTGCATAGTTCTTAGGAATGCATTCACAAAATCTAGGAACAAAATTTTGAGTTTTATGTATAGATTCATATTATGCTGTACATAGTTCTTAGGAATGCTTTCATAAAATCTAGGGACATATTCATAAGTTCTATGTATAGCAACTGCATAAAAATCATATAACATGAACTTAATTCATGTAACTTAAGTATACAAACATTGGATTTATGAACATCAAATACCTACATTTTATGAATGAATCATACATCACAGGAATCATTCATACTTGTATGCATTCATATGTGAATATGTCCCTAGATTTTATTATTTTATACAATTATACCTAAATCACAGGAACGCGATGATTAGCTCGTTTTTTGTGTTTTTATACATGAAAAATAGACACAAATTCATGAAAATCATGCACTTTTTGGGTCAGTGTACTACCCCAAATGTAGGTTTGTATTTGAAAAATTAAATAAATAAAATTTTAAATGTACCCAATCACCTGGTTTCCTTATTAAAATGATCCATTTCCAACTTCAATGATAACGAACGAAAAAAAAACTTAAAAGAACTTATTTTAGAACAAAAAAAATCCTCAAATTAAGTGGTTAATCTTTTTTGATCTATATTTACATAAATATGTGAATGAATACGATTTTCAAATCACAACCAATCCCAAGAAGTAAAAACAAAACAAAAAGCAAAGCCCAAGATCAAAACTCATTATTCACGAAAATTCGTCAATTCCAAACTCATGTTTTTTTTATCATTCAAGAAAAAAATATATAAGCATACCTACCTACAATTCGTTTGCATTTTTTTCTTGCGAAGCTTACAAAAACAAAATCACTTGGGCGCATACAGGTCAACAACATCAACTCACCCTTCTTTTAACTGGATCATCAACTCTAGCTTCCTCGCTTACTTGTATCTACAAAAAAAAATCATGTTTCTCTTTTCTAGTTTATAAAAGCTTTTCTTTGTGGGCCTGCAATTATAAACTTAGCATAATTTTTGGTAAGGTCAGGTCTAGCAATAATAGGGTATGATTTTATAAATCTTCTAAAAAATACAGTGAGGCCCAAAAAATCTTGAAGCTTTTTGAGATTCTTAGGTTCTATATCAGTGCATTGGCATTTGTCGATAGAGCTGCACGTGTTATTTAGTGACAAGTAAAAATTAATAACCTAAAGCGAATTCGAAGTGTAATGGAGGATGATGATTTCATCCTCCAAAAAAGTCAAGTTCCTTCCAAATCTCTTAAATATTCCAAAATGGATAATTCCACTAATAACGAAAACTATTTTCTACCACTCCAAACATTATGCGATGACCGCATGGATAGTGGAAATTGTGAACAAAATAAAATTGTGAAACCAAAAGTGCCCCCAATCATTGTCTTAAAAACAAAAAGTGAAGTTCTGAGAAATCTAATCAACAAACTAAATATAACTGATTATATACTGAAAAATATTTCCTTGGGACAAAAAATCATGTGTTCAAGCATTGAATCCTATGATATAGTTGCAACAGAGCTAAGGAATGCATCATGTGAGTTTTACTCCCACGAAAAAAAAGCAAGCAGGCCATTTAAGGTGGTCCTCTCTGGCTTAGATCTCTACGAACACACAAAATTAAAGAACGAACTAGCTTCACTCGGAATTAAATGCCTTGAAGTCAAACCCATTACAATAAAAACCAATTCAAACTTTGTAATCCATAAATATTTAGTTATCATTGAACGTGGTTCAATTACCATGAACGATCTTCGCTCGAAGTATAAAATTATTTTTAAAACTCTTGTTAGGTGGGATTATAAAAAACACCAGCCTAATAAAATTACACAGTGCTACAACTGTCAGATGTTTGGTCATGGCGCCATGCACTGTCAGGTTAGAAGTTTCTGTTCTACTTGTTCAGGTCCTCACAAAACATCCGAGTGCACCGAACTATCATCACCTACTAAATGTGCAAACTGCAGTGGTCCACACAAATCTACCGACCCGTCCTGCATCAGTCGACAGCATTATATTGAAATCCGTCAAAAAATCTCTTCTCGAATGCGTAATAATAATGGCAACAACAATAATTATCTCTCAAAACCGGTTTTAACAAATCCACCGAGACCCAAAACCAATTATGTAAAATTCACCATGGAAGAATTTCCCCAATTGCCCCAAACATCTAACAGGAGCCGAACTCACCACCAACATGCTACATCGTCGTCGAGTGCAAATTCGTCACAAGCAGGGAATACTCGATCAGAGAATCCGAAAACAAATGACTCAAACTTATTTGATAAAAATAAAAATAATTCTTTATTCTCTCTTGATGAAATTTCTTGTCTTCTAAATGATGTTATGTCAAAGTTAAGCTCATGTCGTACTAAGGCTGAGCAATTCAATGTTATTACCACTCTTGCAGTGAAATATGTTTATTCAGTATGTTGAACACAAACCCAAAAATTATTACTTGGAATGCTACAAGCATTCAACATAAACAAACCGAATTTTTTGATTATATGATTCTTAATAAAATTGACATTGCTTTATTGACCGAGACTTGGCTGAAAAATGAAAATAATTTTTCTAATGCTAATTATGTATGTTATAGGCTAGATAGACAACATTCAAAAGGGGGTGGAGTTGCAATTGTGATTAGCAAGGCTATTAGACATGTAGTGATACCAGCTGTTCGTCTTGAGGTAGCTGAGGCTATAGGTGTTGAGATAGACTTGCAGGACTCGTCTAAATTAAATATTTTCTCTTTCTATTTTCCTGGCGGAAATGGTAATACTGAGAAAAAAGCTAAATTTAAAAGTGACTTACTGAAATTGATCAGGACAAACTCAAATTTCTTGATAGGAGGTGATTTTAATTCTAGACACCAATTATGGGGATGTCTGAGAGCTAATTGTTGGGGTAATATACTTCACGATATTGTCGCCGTAAACAGATCACTCTCTTTGTTATATCCTCTTGAACCAACATACATTCCAAATAGCTCTTCCAAAAAACCTTCGACTCTTGACATATTTTTATCTAATAATGCAACATACTTCTCTCAACCTGTAACTATTAATGCTCTGAGCTCAAATCACCTTCCAGTGTGTACAGAACTACTGATTAATTGTTCTAGAAACAATACAATTACCCATTTTAATTTTTCTGCTGCCAATTGGGAGAGATATAGATCTTACATATCTGAAAACTTGTATGAAGGTAACTTATCGTTAGACAATATACAGTCATTTGAACAGATTGACTTGGTAACTGATAAATTCGAGCAAACAATAAAGCGAGCAGCTGAAATATCTATTCCTAGGTTTAATAATACCTCAATTGCCTCAAACCTTAAACCATTGCCAGACAATATTTTACACCTCATTCGATTACGTAATTCTGAGAGGAGGAAGTGGATTAGGTATAGGTTAGACACTTTTAAAACTAATATTAAAATCCTTAATTTTAGAATTAAAAACGAGATTCAAACTTTTCGCAATCACAATTGGAATAATCTATTGTCTGGTTTTGACAAAGGTTCTAAATCGTTTTGGAAAGTTACAAAAATTATTAAAAAAAACGGCTCAAGTATTCCTCCCCTCCGAGTGCAAGGTAATCTTTTTGTAACTCAGCAGGAAAAAGCAAATATTTTGGCTGAAACTTTTAGTCAAAATCATCAAATTTCGGCTCACTTAAGCGACCTCCAAACTGAAAATCTTGTAAGGGAAAAGCTATCGGAAATAGATAGACTTATGTCCAACCATACAGGTTTATTAATACAAAGAAATACTTTAGTCAAAAATTTAATAAAAAATTTGAAAATAAAGAAATCTCCTGGCCTTGATGGCGTCAGTAACCGCCTGTTAAAGGAACTACCTAAAAAAGGTATTACTTACCTTACGTTTTTGTTTAATACCTGTATTAAGCTCTGTTATTTTCCCGAAAGGTGGAAGATAGCCAAGGTCATTCCAATCGGTAAGCCTAGTAAGCCAAAAGATAACCCTTGTAGTTATAGGCCTATTAGCTTACTAAGCACTTTAAGTAAAATTTTCGAAAAAGTTTTGAAGGATCGCCTCCTAATGCATGTCGAGGAGGCTAATATATACCCTATCGAGCAATTCGGTTTCAGAGCTGGTCACTCCACTAATCATCAAATTTTAAGAATAAAGCAATATGTTCAAAATAGCCTTAACTCTAAACATTCGACTGGTTTAGTGTTGCTAGATATTGAAAAAGCCTTCGACACAGTTTGGCACGAAGGACTCATCTACAAACTAATTTTGTTTAATTTCCCTAGTTACCTCGTAAAAATTGTTTGGAACTTTTTGAAAGATAGAAAATTTTTTGTGTCCACTGGAGTTGCGAAGTCTTCCATGCATGGAATTCCTTTCGGAGTACCACAAGGCTCCGTACTTGGGCCAATTCTCTTCAATATTTTTATGTCCGACCTACCCCATTTTGAAAATAATACCGGAGTTGCCATGTTTGCAGATGACACTGCGCTTTTTTCCTCAAGTATTCTCCCCGAAGAAGCACTAACTAATTTACAAAGTTCGCTAGACACGCTTTTAAATTTCTTCAACAAGTGGAAAATAAAAGTTAATGCTGATAAATGTCAAGCTGTATGGTTTTCTCGACGTAGAAAACAAAGTTTTCTTCCCCAATCAGCTCTTAAAATAAACTCTGTTGATATTCAATGGTCTGATCATTGTAAATACCTTGGGGTTACTTTCGATAAAAAACTTACTTTTGAAAAACATATATCAATTACAATCCATAAAATCAACCTGTTAGTTAAAATCCTATATCCATTTATCAATAGAAGATCTAAACTAAGCATACATAATAAAATCTTAATTTTCAAAACTGTTTTTCAACCGGTTCTAACTTATGGTGCCCCAGTATGGTTTGACTGTGCTGAGACACACATAAAAAAGCTTCAAGTAAGCCAAAACAAAGTTCTTAAGTTAATGCTTAATTTGCCATGGTTTTATTCGACTGCTAGGCTCCACAATAAAGCAAATGTCAGCCCAATTAAATTTGTTCTTTACAAGCTTCAAGAAAAGTTTTTTGAAAGATGTTCTTACTCGGATAATGAACTTATTCTTAATCTTTAAAGTATACTACTTTAGTTTTTGGGTTATTGTGCAATTTTAGTTTTTTAAGTATTACATAAGGGTTTTTTTCTTGTAGTGTTTTCCCTTAAATATTATATTGACTTTTGTTATCTTAAAAATTTTGTCATACATTTATTAAAAATATTATAGTTGTAAAGAATAAGTTTCTAAAACTCTTAAATGTTAATAGTCAGTAAGAAAAGAAATGTAAATATTAATCTGCAAATAAAATTGAACTGAACTGAACTTAGGTTCTATAAATTTAGCAACTGAATTTATTTTCTCTTCTGATGGACTCAGCTTACCATCTTCAATAACATGACCGAGAAAAGTCACTTTTGTTTGAAAAAAATAAAATTTTTTACAATTAAAATTCAGTACAGTTAGAAAATTTTTTGGAAACATTCCTCAACAGTCTTGCCAGGAATAATAAGTTCATCTACATATTATATTGATAGGATTTTTTGACTTACCAAGTCTCTGTATATAATTATGTGTGTTTCAGTTAAAAACTGCCTGAGAGTGGCAAAGACCAAAAGATACGAAATTAAATTCATGTAATCCATCTCCTGTACCAAAAGCTGTATATTTGCGACTATTTTCTTCAATTGGAATATGGAAGTATGCGTTTCTGAGATTCAGAGTCGTGAACACTTTTCCACTCCGAAGATTATCTTAAACACTTTCAATTGTCTCAAGAGGAAAAGGATCCTTGATTGTTTTTGAATTGAGTATGAGTAGTCTAGTAGGCGAACCAATCTTTTTTTTCACAACAACCACCTGACTTTCAAAAAGGGAAAACGATGGACGGATTATGCCTTCCTTTAACCATTGTTCAACTTGTTGCCTGTCAGTTTCTTTTTCATTGATAGGTAACCATCGAGGATAAAAATAAAATGGAGTTTCATTAGTCAAAACTATAGACATACTTATTGGACAGGTACTTACTTTTGAAGGGTTATAGTTTTTAACAATTTCAGCAACTATTGGTGCAAGATGAAGAGGTGCATTTAGTTCATCGATGTCTTCTTAACTAATATTCATAATGTTCTTTTCCTCATCATCATCTTCGCCATGGAATGTTGGAATACCATTACTGAAGATAACTTTTGTTTTAGAAATAACATCATTGCCTATGATAGCGTCTACACGGATAACATTATCCGTAACCACATTAATATCCACGTTCAGCTTGAAATCGTCTATCTTCAGCGTTGGTTCAAAAAAAACCAAAGTACTGCATGTATTTGAAGTAATACCCACTAATCGGGTGGTTACATTTCTCATTTTTGGATATTGCCTCATTTTTTTTAAATCAAGATTCACGCATCAGAGAAATTTGTGCACCGGTATCAATTAAAGCGTTCACAGCTACTCCATCTACAAAAATTTGTTTCGAGTTAATGACAGAGTACGTATTTGTTTCTTTTTGTCCCCAAAAATTGGACAGTTTTTAGACATATGTCCTAAACCTTTACATTTGAAGCACTTCGTCTCAGCTTTGCAATCCCGACGTTGATGATCAGAAGAACCACAGTTAAAACAATAATACGTATCATGATATGTCTTTCCAATTGCTTGCCCGTTATATCTTTTGATTTGACGACCACTTCCGCTTTCACCGATTGATCTGTTGTTCATCCCATTATAATGAGATTTCTCTTTCAAACGTAGATACATAGATATCGTATTTTACTATTAGTTCGGTCAAAATATTCGCGCCGTATAAAATTAATTTATGTTGTTTGTTTCCTGTCACCCCATCAATAACATAATGTATAAGTGATTTTTCATCAACATCCGCATTCCGCATACTGACCAATCTCCTTCATTTTATACACGTATTCTCGAAAATTCATTTTTCGATTCTGAAGTTGATAATGAATATCCGCTTTACAACTCGTTTTTTTTCAAATTCAGCAAGTAATGCATTTTTAAATTCTTCATAATTATGATCGACACAAACACGTTCTCATGGGCCGAGCAGATTCTATTAATTGCTTTCGAGCAACTAAAAGTTTTTCTAGGTCCGACCAGTTTAACAATGTACCGATCTCATCAAATTCCAACAAAAAATACTATTTGGAAAAATAGAGAAACAAAACAAATTTTAAATAGATCTAAATTTATAAGTTAAATTACATAAAGTAGCTTTAAGCAACAAGTAATAAAGTTATATAGATGGATATACGACCGAAGGATATATAATACCGGTGTGCAAATTCGAAGCAATTTTAATATAAAATAAAAGTTATAGATAATCACAATTATAAGAAAATTAAACACATAAACGTTATATAATATAATATATTATAGTGCTGCTCTTTTTCAAATACTGAGGTGACGCTCAGAGGATCCAGGGTCAGCTCAAGAAGCAACGTAAACTTGAGCGAAGATACCAAAACTCAAAATCACGACCAACCAGTTATATTTTTATAACATTCCTTTTTATTGACTCTTTCTTACGAACTAACTATCAAGATATTTCATATAATTAATTCTATACAATATTTCTTATTCAAATAATATAACACAATATTTCATATATCTAAATGTTCGGATAAGATAACAAGGTATTTCATATAAACTATGCTTACAATACGATCAAAACTAAATAGGTGGCGCTGGGCGTCCCTGTCTAGGATAAACTCTGAAAGAGTTGATCCTAGAATAAACAAGGCTTCAAGCCTTCTGGCCCACAGCAGCAAACTGTAGCATTAACGGTTGAACAGCTTCCGAATAGAGTGTTCCTGTCCGTGGAGGCACTTAGAAGAAGTCCACCACAGAATAAACGGGTGAGAATCGGTCTCTGCAAAAGTTTAGACGGAGGAGAAGCCACTGTCTCAAAGGGCGAAGAGAAGCTTCACCTTTATCTAGGATACACTTAGAAGAAGTGGATTGCTTTATTTGGTGACAATTGTACTAATTATCAGCTGCCTTTCCGCTTCCAATCTTAAGACCACCACTGATATACCTTCGAAACTCTGATTTCCTCTCGACATTTCACTTCCCTATGTGACTATTTTGGGAACAACTAAATGTGAACTTTAAGCGGCGGGCGTTCGAAAATATCCCATAGTAAAAATAAAAGCGAAGTACAACAACAATTGGTATGGTATATCGAGATCGTGTGAGATCGTATCTGGTCGGGTGATGCTGGGGCGTAGTCGGGGAGGGTAAAGTTTTATTTTACTACGGCGGCGGTGCCCATTTTAAGTGGGTAAATGCATGCCCGCAGCTGGGGGGCATTTCAGGTGTGGCTTCGGCGGGGAGGGGGTTTTTGCTTATAATATTGTTGAACAAAATAGGGCATTTGTGACGCTTCGTTACGATATGTATTATACCTACATATACATGGCGATTCATTAGCGGTGCACTAAAATGCTAAGGAGTGTCGTGTAGGCTGGGTTTTGACAAGAAAAAAAATCGTATGGGAGGGGGGTCTATTCCCCTCCGTTTAGACGGGAGGGACAATTTTCAAAAAAATAGACTTAAAATGAAAAAAAAAATATTTCAAATCAACGGCTTTATCCACAATGCTGTGCGATATCTTTTTGAAAAGCCAAAAACTCCTTCTCTCACTTGATTATTGAATAAATTTATTCTTAGGAACAGTTGGATTTTTTTTTTTTTTAAATTCGAACTAATTTTTTATAAATTTTACGTAATTAAGTACGAACTATAATTTCAAAATTCAATGCTGTTTTTAATTTTAAGTAAAAACTAGAAAACTGGATGCAAACATTTTATGTCGTTTTCATGAAATGAAAAAAATTAAAACCATATTTTTCTAAGGAAAACCTTTATTTTTATTTTAATGAGGCAGGACTTTTAAGTTAGTTAATTTATGAAGCATAAAACTTAGTTTTATTACTTGTTTTTCAAATTGGAGTTCTATGTGAATGAAATAAAATGAAACAGTGGTGGATTAACCACGGATTAATATTTTTTTCATTGACAATGTCTAAAAACTGGAATGTCAATATTTTTACTTAGAATTTTTCAGCAACATTGGTAGTCAAAACATTTAAAAATAAATATTTTATTTTGCTGAAAAATTTTAGTCAAAAAAATAGTGACAAAGGGAAAAAAGGAGTAGAAAATGCAGATTTTTTAATTTGTCCATGCTATAACGCATGTGCCACAAACTATTTGTTATCAAACAAATGGATAAAAATGTAATCAAGAATTATAGGTAATTCATTAATTTTCGGTTCTAATACCCAACATGTGAATAATATTAGAAGTTTTTGTGGTCCAACTTAATACTAAAAGCAAGAATTTAGGACATCAATTGCAGATGTTTAATGTTAACCTTTCCTGTTTTCTTTCCGTTCATATTAATCTCTCGATTCTTTTTTTAAAAATGAGAAAGGTCTGGGTGTGGCGTATGTTTTACCAACTAATGTTTGCTACTTATGATGCTGTTCCTGCAGTGCTAATATCCTTAATAGTTATTGATTGTCAGCGAACATGATGGGAATTTCAAATTATATTTTTTTTTACTTTTCTTCTTTGTTCTTCGAATGGTGGAATGGTATTAGCTGCCACCATCAATACATACTCACTCTTTCTTTAAGCTGTTTGTAGGATACTCCTTTGTTAAAGAAAGATTACTTAACTTTTCCTTCAAGGAATAAGCACACAGTAGAGGTGTATGTATGTACATATATCTATTTAAAATGTTCATTGTAAAAATGTCTGTTCATCAGAAAGCATCTTCTACATGACTTCGCTTTGCTTCTTTCATTCTTGAATCCCATCACGATCACATTCATGGATTCTCGTATCATTTAGATTCTTTTAACAATTGGAATTGATGGAAAGAAACATTATTTATCATATTCGGTTCGCGTGAGACAATCCTTATATTCTACATAAATGTCCTGTGCCTCATTGAGTGACATTTTAAAAGAGCACATTGACTGACAAACAATGTTTAATGTATTTAGCTTTAATTTGGTAATGAAGGCTTATACTGCTGCAAATTTAATTGTAACTCAAAGAGAATGTAATAAAGATGTGAAAGGACGTGAGGAATAATATCATTTAATTATTAATACATATGCATACATAGCTACGCACAACTTTGATGGGATGATGCCCTGTTGTACATTTTTGGACATTTTTTTGAGGGATTTGTTTTAATTTTGACCAAATCTTATTCTCGGGGTTCAAACCAATTTACATAAACTTGGTTCTTCCCTGAAAAATTTTTTTGGACAAATTTTTTTCACAAACTTTTAGAACATTTTTGTTTTTTGATAAAACTTTTTCACATTTTTTTTGAACACTTTTTGTTCTCAGGGTTCAAAAAAATATCCACTTATTCCCTGACAAAAATTTGACAAAATTTGTTTTGGGCAATTTTGTTTTGATACCTAATTTATTTTTTGATAATTTTTTTTAGGTAAAACATTTTTTCCACAATTAATTTTTGATTAATTTATATATGTATGTTTCAAAAATATTTCCGTTTGTGCCTGCAACCAACTAGTTATAATATATTTATGCACAACACTGATATAGGATGATGGATACTGGACAGATACAGTAGAGATATACCTTAACATCATCTGCATAAAGAAGCACCATAACATTATTGCATACTTTTGAAAGGTCGTTGATGAAGAGACAAAATAAGATAGGACCTAAAATTGAAACCTGAGGTACGCCAGCAAGCAAGTTTGTTGGGTCTGAAAAAGAATCACCCACTTTAACTCTTTGACTACAGTGATCTAGGTAGTCATGTATTTACCTTCTGCTGAACCCAAAGTACAAATTAAGCTTTTTACATAGGATGCTATGATTTACCCTGTCAAAAGCTTTGGTAAAATCTAGCAGACAGAGAATAGTTAATTTGTTCAAATCATACAGATCATCAAGTACTTTTACTATTGCCGTAGAGCAGCTGCCGGAAACCGGACTGATCAGGAGAGAATAAATTGTGGGATTTTATATGGTTATAAATTTGATTTGATAGCACTTCTTCAAATATTTGAGAAAGGCAGGGCAATATACTGATGGGCCAAAAATCTACGGTTGAGGAGGAGTTTTTTTGGGCACAAGGATGATCTTAGCCAGCTTCCAGCACTGAGGAAATGATGAAGATGTTATACAAAAATTTACTATGTGGGTAAATGTAGATATTATTAATATTATATTATACTAGCAAACCCGGCGAACTCCGTTTCGCCACCAGATGGCTTCGTTTTTTTGTAACATGTTTGGGGATTAAAAGATGAAAATGAGTTATCCGTTTCATTGAAGTGCTCCTTGGTAAACCACATTTTTTGTTTTTTTTTTTGGTCTAACGTTATGACTAACACAAACAAAGCGGACGGTTTTGCCATGTATATTATTTGTAGGAAACATTTTTTTAGTTCAATGAAAAAAATTAATTATCTACTATAAGTGAACTCATACCGAAATGACTGATTGGTAAATTCGCAATAGCAATGCAAAGATCCTCGATAGCAATCAATGATTCATTGACATGCAGTCAATACTATAGCAAATATAGTAGACGAATTTGTGTTCCTGTGCAGCTTGCTGCTTCAGCAAGCATACTGTCCCATTGATTATCATCTTCTAGCAAGCCTAGTGCAAGGCATGCATCTTTATACGTTGGATACTTTTGCCCATCTACCTTTTGTATATCTTGAAATGACAATGGTCCGGTGACATTAACCAACAGCAGTCGCAGATAAAAACACTCAGTCTGCCTTGGATTCACTGTATATACACGTCCCAAATTATTTGATTTAAATAAACCGGGACACGCATCAACTGGTGTGGTGTCCCTTTCTTGCGGGGTATCCATTTTTTCGATTGAGCCCATGTAAAATATCGCGGAACTTCAGAATAGAGCAGAGCTGTATCGTCCGTGAAATATATGCGCTGGCCGTTTTCAAGATGGACAGCTAAATGGGTAACTGCTGGATCTCTTTCATGAATTTGGAAACCAAAAATACGCCAGACAGCTTCATTGGAACTGATATATCGGCCAATTTGGTAATTCGTAATTTCATCTTTTTTATTCAACGGAGGAGCATTGACATTAGTATTTTTAATTCTAAATATGTACAGCCATATCACTTCCTTTATTAAAATATTTGCAAATATATTTGATACTCTTCACCGAACTGCATGACTCAACATTAATATGAGCATTGAATGTTTTGCTGAGAAGAGGTGAATATGGTACCACCCAACGATTGTCAATGTCGATGTCTGCGTTGCTGATAGTTTTAGTTTTTTATTTAACTAAAAAAATGTTTCCTACAAATAATATACATGACAAAACAACGTTCGCTGGGTCAGCTAGTTATTATTTGGCTTACCTTTCACAATAATGAAACAAACTCGTACACGATTTCGTTTTGATTTAAAACTATTTATTTTGCACAGAAAAATTAAAATAATACGTATACGTCACTGCTACGATGATGAGAGGTGACCCAGGTAGACATCTAGTGGGGATAACTGATTTATCCAGTGGTGGATTACCCTTAACATTTAGGGGGATAAAAAATAGATGTTGTCCGATTCTCAGACCTACCCAATATGCACACAAAATTTCATGAGAATCGGTAAAGCCGTTTCGGAGGAGTTTAACCACAAACACCGCGACATGAGAATTTTATATATTAGATTATATTAAAAGGAAAATTATTTGCATCATGCATTTATGCTTTTTTTATAATTGGCGCGCATTTAAGGGGTTATGTCTACCCTTTTAATGTTAAATATTAAAATCGTGCGTGCGTTTAGGAAAGAGAGGGGGGATTGAGCAGGAAAAACGATGTAAATTTGTCTTAAACATCCGGAAATTGAATTGGAGAAGGAAAATAAAGTATGCGCTAAAGTTTGGCTGAAGGGTGTACTGATGTGCATTCCTAGTAGAACGTGATTTACGATGGGGGAGGAATTTAGTTAGATATTTCACTACAACATTTTTTACAAAAATAACGATGAAACAAGGACAGGCGAGTGACATTTCGAAATATCACCTATCAGTTTTAAAGCGGGGAAATATTTCGCTTTAACAACAAAAAAGAGGTCTCGGTTTTCAAAGCATTAAATTCCATACAATTAATTGTACCCCATGCAACAATTTTACTTGAATTGGAATTTAGTGAGCTAAAAGATAACCATACATAGAAGATAAGATGGGGGCAATAGACGAAGAACCCACTTGAACAAAAAGGCGTACGTGACTTCTTATTTATTATTTGTGAAACAACTGTTAGTATTACAAGAAACAATTCAATTAAAAGTGTAAATATGAACGCACAACAAGTAGCCGATCTAATTACTCAGACAGTGAGAGAGTTGACTAGTTTTCTTAAAGCACAGGTAGACGAACTAACCTCAGGCGATTCAATAACACCATACACCGACCGTGATAGACCCTGCAATAACGGGTGATAGGAGCAGCAAACGACATTTTAACTTCAAACTGAACGCCGTCAAATGTAGAAGAGATCATAGGTAGATAAGATATTACGTACGAAGGCAAAAGTCCTATGCATATGCTACAAAGCGAAGTAGTAAGACACTGACATTAATTTCGAACAAAACAATAATGATCTAGAGACCACAAAAAGCTGAAACGATCAATCTTATAAACGTACCTAGGGATAATGCATTAAAAACAGTCATACTTGGTTTGAATAAACCAATATCTCAAATACTATTTTCTTTAAACCCTCTTGATCTTCCTAATGCACTAGCCAGGGCCCAAGAAAAAGAGTCAAATATATCTCAATTTAAAGATAATCTCGATTCCGCGCATAGAATGACTTCCATACCACCAAGATTCAACTATATAAACCAACCCAGACAGGTAGTACCAGCTGCCAACATTCAGAGAAAAACTTTACCCAAAATAGTCATCAAAGGATCGACATCCCAAAAAGTGGACAATTTAGAAGACCGAAGAAACGACCTGCCTTGTATCGAGCGAACACACACGAAGTCAAGTTGTTTCTTCAATATTCTTATTGACACAGGGGCAACACATACGTACTTATGTTCAACCAAACAATGATATACCAACAAAATAATTAGAAGTTAGGTCTAGAGTTAATAGTGTCCATGGCACAACAATTATCGATAAAGATCAGGATTTAAATATTTTAGTTTTCAAAGAGAAATTTTACGTTCTGCCAAAGCTAAACAATTACGACACGATTATGGGGTGAAAATATGGAAGAAAGTTAATGGAATACATAATTAACATTGGACAGAACACGACAGAATGCGACACATTAAGGGTATTCATGCAACGGTGGAAAACTCGGATAAACCTCAGAAACCATAATTTTATCTCCGCAGAAACTAGCTGTCAAAATTTGTATGGAAAAAATATTCTAAAAACCAGATAAATTTATCTCACAGATTTGATGCAGAAAGCGAAGAAATAAACCTCATAAAGTTTCGATAAGTATGTAATTTGTTACGTTTAGTTGTAACAGCTGATTATTTCTCACATTTATGCAAAAATTTTTATGGGGTGCTCATGCAAATGTCAAGCGGAAAATTATGTATATCTTTCTGCAAAGCGGAAAATTATCTCGTTGCATGAATAACCTTATTAATATAGAAAGTAGTGAAAGTAAAAATATAATAAGGTTAAAAGAAACTCTCACACAAAATCAAGGAACATTTCCCTCAACCCAATTAACTACCATTTAACACCCAAGTTGAATGTGACATACCCACGTCACATGATGAAGCTGTATGGAGCAAGCAATATCCATACCCGTATACTGAGTATAACCTTGGCAGAGGAAAATATTTTACAACAATAGAGATGAAAAAGGAAGATATTCAAAAGAACGCATTTCCTGTGAACAATGGAAAACAATATCAATACAATATGAAAACAATAATAATGAATACAATATGAATACATACATCCGATTGCCATTTGGGCTAAAAAACACCCCAGCTATTTTTCAAGCAAAAATTGTTGGCAAATTTTATATTTTTACTATTATTAGTCCCAATGAACCATTATAACTCAAAAGAGAGATGAAAAAATAAATATTTCAATAGGGTGCTTCCGAAGGTATAACAATTTTTTTTTATCATTTTCAAAAAACAAAATTGTATTAGGGTGGTGCAAAAAATTTTTTTTTTCATTTTCAATAGAAATTGAAGGTGTAACATTACACAAGCTCAAAATCACGTTTTTCACATTTGGGGGAGAGTACGATAACTCAGGCGACAAAGTTTAATGACGGATTTGTATAGAACAGTTGAATGAATGGATGAATGATAACGGGTATATTTGCACTGCGACCTTAAGATCTATTGTGCCCCCTTTTTTTTGATCTGGATGAGGTTTCTTATCTACAGTTCATCCTCCAAATTCGTTCCTTTGAGGAATTTGAGAATTTGGGGTATTTTTAGAGAATGTATTTGGTTCTCGTCTATATGGTACTTGCCCAGATGTTTTTGTCTTTGATGCATTAGTGCATCGCAACTACCTATTATGTGGTCGGGCGTTTCCTCATGAGCATCGGAGAATCTGCAAGATGCACTGCTCACTAGGCCAAGGATGCTGAGATGTCTTCGCAGTTTACAATGGCCAGTGAGGAGACCCGTTATTCTCCTGAGACTGTTCCTACTAGGGCTGATACAGGATAGAAATCGTTCTCGGTTATAATTCCCGAGTAAGATTTTCGCCTGTCTAAGTTTGGTTAGTTCTTTCCAGATTTTTAATCTTTTTGCCTCCTCTTCTACTTTGATATTGTTTTTGATCATATTCTCCCCTATGCAACAATAGGGTTCTGGCCCTGTTAGCGGTGTCATTGCTCCTATTTTTGCTAGGGAGTCAGCCTCTTCATTGCCCTGGACCCCTACGTGACCTGGTACCGAATGTAGTGTGACTTTGTTATCCTTGCCTAGTTCATTAAGCTTATTCACACATTCCCATACTAGTTTTGAAGTGATGGTGTATGAATTCAAAGCTTTTAGTGCAGCTTGACTGTCTGACATTATGGCAATGTTTTGTTTTTTATATTTTCTATCGATGTTACGTTCTGCGCATTTTCCGATGGCATTCACTTCTGCCTGGAAAATGCTGGTGGACTTCCCCATCGGTATGGAAATTTTGGTTCTAGGCCCAAAAATCCCTATACCAGTCCCGTCAGAAGTTCTCGATCCATCAGTATACCACTTGATGGTGTTTGCTTTGAGATTGTAGTTTTCCATTTCACTTATCGAGTCTCTTTTGCAACTTAACTCCGTTTGAAAAAGCTATTTCGAAGTTATATTTTCTGATCATGCTATCCCTTGGAATGTCAAGAAGGTTTATTTCTGTGGACTTGAGGATCATATTCCTCTCCCTATGACCAATGATCTTCCCTGTCCCAGTACCCTCCTTAGCAAACCTCATGATGGCTCCCTTTGCACCTTTTCTAATTTTTTCTTTGTTGTTATTAATTCGGTTCTTTTGTGCCATGCAACCGCCCCATAGGTAATGATGGGTCTTACCATCATGGTGTACATCCATCGCAAGATGTTTGGTTTGCAACCCCATGATTTTCCTGCAAGTCTTTTGCAAATCAACAAGGCTTTTGTGGCTTTCCCTATAGTTATATCGACATGTTTATTCCAAAGGAGTTTACTATCTAGTGTAATGCCTAAATACTTGACCTCTTTTTGGATGTCGATTACTTCCCCTGCCAACCGTATGTGTTTCATGCGTGGTAGAAGTTTTTTCTTAGTAAATCGTATTATTGCTGTCTTCGTGGGGTTTATGTTCAAACCCACTGAAGTACACCATTTCTTAGTTACTGTTAGTCCTCTCTGTATTATATCACAAAGAGTTTCTTCGAACTTCCCCACGGCAGTTATTACAATGTCATCAGCAAAGCCACTGCATTTTATACCTTGAGAAGTTAGAGTTTCTAGCAGTTCATCTACTACAAGACTCCACAGTAAGGGTGATAGTACCCCTACCTCAGGACGACCTCTTGTAGTGATGACTTTCTGAACATTTTGCCTTGTATTGACTTCCGCCATTCTTGTACTTAGCATTCTGCCAATCCATCTAGTTATGGTGATGGGTACCCCCTTTCTATTCAGGGCTCTGTCAACAGCTGCATGTGAGGTGTTGTCAAAAGCTCCTTCTATATCCAGGAAGGCGCAAATGACAGTCTCTTTGTCATCTAATGCTTTCTGTACAGCGTTTGTAAGCTCGTACAGTGCGGTTTCTGTAGATCTACCCGCTCTGTAAGCATGCTGATGGTGATTTAAAGGCATGCTTGTTATGACTTCTGCTCTTATGAAGTTGTCGATTACCTTTTCCAAAGTTGAATGACTAAGGATGGGTTGTATCTTTTTTCCCCACTTTGGGGATAAAGATTACGTTTGCTCCTCTCCATAGATTTGGTATGTGCCCAAGTGCAATGCTACTTCGAAGCAATTTTATAATATAGGGCATTAATTCCTCCCTTCCTTTTTGTAAAAGGGCTGGAAAAATTCCATCTACACCCGGTGATTTAAAGGGTTGAAAGGTACTTACCGCCCATTCAATCCTATTGCCTGTGCAAATAATGGAGGCTATCTGCCAGTCTGTCCGGTTTGTCCTGAGAGGTGTTCTCTCTATCCAGTTCTCTACTATTGGTGAGCTACCCGGAAAATGAGTGTTTAACAGTAGGCTAGCCCTTTGCTCCTCATTCTTTGTGTAGCTACCATCCGGGTATTCTTTTGCTAGAGCTTTGTGAAGTCTAGCAACCACCGGGGTGAGAAACCTTCTCACAGAACATCGCAAAGCTTTGCCTTTTTGCTCTTCTGATTTCCCCGTTATACTTTGTCAGCTCTTTAGAGTAGTTATTCCACTCTCCAGTGCTCTTGTTGAAGAGTTTTCTAACCTTGGATCTTAGTTTTGACAAATTTTTGTTCCACCACGGAGCATCTTTCTGTCTTTTTATTTGCTTTATGGGGCAGCTGAGTTCATAAGCCTCAATTATTGCCCCACTAAACTCATTTACTAAGTGTTCTAACTCAAGGTTACTATTTGTCGTTTCAACTGGACCTATTTGTTCAAGGTTTGTTTTGAGAACGCTTTTGTACAGGTTCCAGTTTGTTTTCTTAAGGTTCCTGCCAGAGGTATTCTCTGTGAGCAAGTTGTCTAAGGTAAACTCTATAATTCTATGATCAGACATAGACGGTTTATTGGAGACTCTCCAGTTTCTAATCAAGCTACCTACGTTCGGGCTTCCAAACGTTAATTCTAAGACTTCTTTCCTTATTCTAGTAATAAAGGTAGGTGTATTCCCTACGTTATAAATATCTAGATTTTTCTCGATTATAAAGTATAAAAGGTACTCACCCCTTTGATTAATATCGGTACTACCCCATGTTGTATGGTGGGCATTAGCGTCGCATCCAACCAACAACGGTAGTCCTTTGCTGCTGCAGTAGTCCGCTATTACCAACGTGCTGAGGTTGCTCTCGTTGTCAAAGTGGGCTTGGATTGGCACCAGGTCCCTCGTCATAAATTCTGAAAGACATATAAATTTTATGTTATTTCTAATTTTTATGCATGCTCGGGGCGAGTCACTTCTCGTATCCCAAATAACTTTAGAGTTCTTACATGTTAGGCCTCTAATCTGGCCCCCGTAAATCCAGGGTTCTTGGATCAGAACTAGACCCAGGTCATCAGCGGTAAATTTTTGCGATATAACAGCTGATGCTGCCTTTGCGTGATGCAAATTTACCTGGGCTAGTCTGGTACTGATCCCGCGTCCAGTCACTTCTGTTTAACAGGTGGGGGCTGGTGCCCCCTCATCTGCAAGCAGACATTCCTCCTCTTCATTCGTGGGAAGCATCTCGTCCAAGTCAGATGAACTGGAAGAGAGGTCAATGCCCTCCATTTCTTCGTCCATCTGACTAGACACCTCCATTGCCAGTTGTTGCTCCTGGCTTTTGAGGATTACCATGGTGGGGTTGGGAGTTAACGGGGCAAGGATGGGTTTGGGAGTTTCCGGGACTTGGGTGGATTCGGTATTTGCAGTGGTATGGATAGGATTGGATGGTTTGGAGGTTTGGATAGGTTGGGTTGTTGGTGGGATTGTTAGTGTGAGAGTGGGGGGTAGGTTAGGTTGGATGGGTTGGGTTATTGGTGGGACTGTTAATGTAGTAGTGGGGGGTATGTAAGGGCTGGTCATAGGAGGGATGAGGAGATTGGAGGGATGCGTAGTGGATGTTGTGGATGTTGTTGTTGCAGTTCTTTGGCCTGCCTTCAATTTACGAAGTCCCGTGACTGGGATCCTGCCGAACTTGTAGTGAAGCTGGTGGTCTGCTTTCACTATTGCGTCTACGGACTGATCGTCGATGCCGATCACCATAAGCTGTCCTTTGCCTTCAGCTTTACTGGTGCGCACTTTCCAGGCATGCACCATCAGTCCGTCATTCTGGGCTTGTATGAGCGACAGCGTTTTCTTGTCTTCTTGCCCCATACTCCTTGGCAGGAATAGGGTGATGTTGTGCATTTTGGGGATTTCATCCCCCATGCGTGCCATCAATTCGCTGCCCTTCCAAGTGCTCAGTTTGGACGATTTTTCTTTGACCCATTCTGCCGTCTCCTGTCCAGCAGAATCGACCAGCAGCAGCCCCGTTTTGAATTGCAGACCATTGAATTTGAGTTTGTGCCTCTACCCAAGAGACACCTCCTCAATGATGGCTTCCTCCAGTGCAGATAGTTCTTCTGCATTGAGGGTAACCTGAGGGTGAGGGTATTGCTTTGGCAGAACAGCAATTCTCACACTCTTGGTCGCATTCGCATAGGTGGGCTGTTTTTCATCAGCTATGTTTTTGGCGGTACCTGGTCCCGCAGTCACTGTAGCCGATGTCCTGGTTTTTTTGGCATCTTGCCTTTGGGGAGGAGTGATGTTATGGCTCTTCCTCTTCCCAATGTCCAGGCTAACTACAGGTCCCTTGGTGGGGCTGTCTTCCTCTCGTCCACCTTTTTCCGGGCTTCCTACAGGGACATCTCCTGACCCAGGAACCGAAGGTACCATCTGCAGCCCGCCCACTAAGTCCTTTCCTTAGAGGGTCATCGAGTGCACCTGGCATCCCTTTTTGCGGTTTGTGGTTTTCCTGGTCTCTTCATGCAGTGAGACTTTTGGAGGTGCAGAAGCAGCTTTTCCTGGTGTCTTCCCAGGTTTTATGCCTTCTTTGGCTTTGGCAGGTACTGGAGATGTTCTCCCAGTAGTAGTTTTTGATGTGCTTGGAGTTTCGTCATCTGCTCGTCTGGGTGTTATTTTCCCCTGACTTACTGACGATCCTCCCTGTTCTGCCCGGCTCTGGGTTTTATCAAGAGGCCTGCTCTTCAGATAAAAACTCATCTTCGGTCTCGAATCGTTTCGGAAGATGTTTTCCATGCGATCCGCATACTCATTCGCGGTGACATCCCGCGGGATGTTATATTTTTTATGGTTGTTATTGTTTGTTTTGTTTTGGCATTTTTATTCCCACGAGTAGCTAGAGAAGGGTTGGTCCGCCATATCAGAGCTCCGCATGATATGGTAAGGTCTAGGTTACTCTTCGATTCGACCTGTTGTCGAAGAGGTACCGTTAGAATACAGCCGGTATACCCCCTGGCTGCAAACCATCCAATAGGCACGGTTCACGTAACACCCTGGATAAGGTTAAAAACAAGTTTTTTTTTAAAAGGGAGGGAGGTCTATCTCCCCCCGTTTAGGCGGTAGGGGCAATTTAAAAAAAATGTACGTTAAATGAAAAAAAATAATTAAAAAATAACGGTAATACTTACAATTAAGTATTACACGTTTTTTAAAAGCCAACATTCTATTCTATTAGCCAGTTCTTAAATCAAGTCAAAATTATGCATAGTTTTTCAAAAAAATTGTTTTAAACTCAAAATTTGGGCAAAAAAAATAAAAAAAAATGTTTAAAATGTAATTTTTCAAAACTTTAATACTGTCTACTATTGTTTTTTTTTTAGAATTCATTGCTCTTATTTGTTTTTGATCAAAAACTGAAAACTAAATGATTTAATGTCTTCTAGTTCTTGAGAAAATTATAAATTATTTTTTCCTTGCTTGAGTATTTACATAGTCTTATTTTGATAGTAACAATCGAATATAGATTAAGATAATGGAAATGACGTTTCAATTGTCAAAGTAAAAGTGCGATTCTAATTTTTTTGAATTTGGAATAAAATTAAACTGATTTTTCGTTAAAAACAACACCAGTCCTTTGTTTTAACCATTTTGAAACGATATTCACAAAAGTTTCGCGAGAAATTATCAATAAAAACGTAGAATTTAACTTTTCTAAATTCACACCAAGCAAATTTAATTGCGGTATCATAGTTCGTCGATGAACCGCAAACGTAATTTAACCGAAATCTCGCCAGAACAAAGGACGTCCGCCAAAAGGAACTCAGCATCTACATCTACAAAAATGGGAATAGGAAATCTATCCGTTGCTTATCTCAAAAACATCTTAACTGAAACTCTTGAGGAAAAGCTTAGAAACTTAGCTACAAAAGATGACTTTTTAAGTCTTTCCAATGAGCTGCTTTCCCTTAAGGAAATTAACGTCGAACTCAACAACAAGCAATCAGTTATGACGGAAAGATGTGAGCTTCTGGAAACACAACTGGAGATTCTTTGTCGCAAAAACAACGCCAAAACTATTGTAGTGCACCTTCCTCTGGATGCAGAAACCGATGCAGTACAATTAGCAAAACATACTTGCAAGGGGCTTCTACAATTAAACGAAGGTGAAGAAACCTGTGCAAAAAATGTCAGACAAATTCGCAACAACAACAACAACAACAACAACGAAAGAGGCACTGTCATTATGGAACTCCCAACTGTGGAAATCACAGAAAAGCTTATTGCAGCCGCGCACACTCTAAAAGGCTCTGGATTTAGTGTTTTTCGGGAACAATCACTTTTATCCCGAAAGAAAAGAAAATCGATTGTGGAAATAAAAAACAAATTATTGCACATTAACCCAAACGCAAAAATTTTACTAAAAGGAGACAACAAGTTGCTGATCAACAATAAACTTTTTGTTTACAAGTTTTCACATGGCTTACTTGTCAAATCAGCAGCAGAGTCGTCATTTCTAACTGAGCTGTTTGGTGACAACTACAACAAATACATTGACAGCAGCGAGGGACTGAAGTTGGCTCCGTTTTCGAATAATCAACCAACCTCATCCAACAACCACTTTCGGGCGCCACCTACTCTTCAAAGGATGCAACGTGTTAGAGATACTAGTCAATAGGTAAATGCTGTCGTCTGCCATCATTTAAATAATATATTGAATAGAATTAGTATATGTTGTTATAATATTACTGGCCTCAAAAACAAACTTTTACAACCAAATTTTTTTAAGTATTTTGAAGATTTTGATATCATAATTTTAATTGAAACTTTTATTGAAGCTCATAACCAAAATCATTATTTAAAATATTTTAAAGATTTTAAGATAATGTTCACACCTGCTATAAGAGTTAGTAATATTGGACGAGCCAGTGGGGGTATTTTATACGGTATTAAAAAACATTTATTAGGAAATTTTGTAAACTTTAAAACTATTGAAGAAAAAATTATTTTTGACGTGATTAGTAAAAACCAACACTATTATATTATACCCGTTTACCTGAACTGTAATAACTGGGCAAATGAATTCAATCAACTGGTAGATTTTATGAATAGAAACACTTATGAGAATGTTTTGATTATTGGAGACTTAAATGCTAGAATTGGTAAATATCAAAATTTTTCTTACAACTTTATAGATTCGCGTAATATTCTTTCATGTCCAAGAAACTCTAAAGATGATATTTTGAATAGCAATGGTAGAAGCTTGATTGAATTTATTACAGATTTCGGATTACACATATTCAATGGTTGTTCTAATAGTGATAAGGCTGGTGATTTCACTTTTGTAAGTGGCCAAGGGCAATCCATTATTGACTTTGCCGCAATGTCAACTAATTGGCTGGCTTTATTCGAAGATTTTGAGGTTGCTATGGTGAACTTTTCAGCCCACTTTCCTATTAATGTCAAAATAAAAATTTCTGAGTCAATTCAACGTCAATTCAAATATCCTCGTGAATGAACTCGATGCCGATTTTTCACTCTTGGAATTGGAAACTATTCTTAAGAATTGTAAAAACGGTAAAAGTCCAGGCATTGATGGAATTCCAGTAGAATTCTACAAGAACAGCACAACGGAATTCAAAAACTACTTGGTTGACTTTTATAATAAAGTTTACAACTCTTTGTCTGCTTCTACCAATTTCAAAAAATCCTTGATCTTTGCCATTTTTAAAAAGGGTGATGCCAACGAAGTCGAGAATTATAGAGGGATTTCAGTATTAAATTCTATAAGAAAAATTTTCTCAGCAATTTTGTATGAACGGCTTTCTAAATGGATAGAAAATAACAACCATCTAAGCATTTTTCAAGCTGGTTTTCGACCGGGTTTTTCGACGACGGACCAAATTTTTGCAATTTCCAGCATGGCTCAAAAATTTATAGATAACAAAAAAAAGCTTTACACTTGTTTTGTGGACTTTAAAGCTGCCTTCGACAAAGTCAACAGACAAGCCCTTATCTATAAATTATCATGTATGGGTATATCTCGAAAATTTCTTCAAATGTATGAAAGTCTCATTTCTTTGACTGACGCAAAAGTATGGGATGGTTTGAGATTCTCAAACCAATTTGAAACTTCGGCAGGCGTACCTCAAGGCTGTATTCTCAGTCCGTTACTGTTTGCCTTATATGTAGACGACGTCTGTGACAATCTTCCTGGAGGAGTAAGTTACGCAAATACCCTAATAAAAGTTCTGCTATATGCAGACGATCTAGTAATTTTTGCTGATAAACCTTCAACACTTCAAATGCAAATAAACCGTCTTAGCTCCTTTTGTGATATTTGGGGTCTTCATATAAATTCTTTAAAAACTAAGATTTTAATCTTTGAAGGCAGGCTATCAACAAGACGGCCAGAAGAAAAATGGTATATCAACACTGTCAGTATTGATATTGTACAGGAATTCAAGTACTTGGGTGTTCTTTTGACTTATAACCTAAACTTTTGCAAGCACGTTAAAGAAAAAAGTCGAGAAGCTAGATTAGCTTTAAACATAATGTGGCCAAAATTTTTTTCAAACCATAACATCGATCTAAGATCTAAATATCAGGTTTTCAATGCAACAATTAATACTTGCATGACATACGGTGTCCAAGTCTTTGGTTACAAATATTTTGATAACTTGAACTCGTACAAAGAAATTTTTTCAAAAGACTTTTTCATTTACCTAACTGCACTCCAAATTATGCAATATACGTCGAATCAGGGATAACGCCAATCTTCATTAAAAACTTGAAGACTAGCGCCGATTACATAGTAAGAACAATGAAAAGAAACGAAAGATCACTACATAGAATTATTTTGAAGAACTTGTTATTAAGAAATGCGACTCCGTTCAAAGAGTGGAAGCAGTTGGCACTTGACCACGAATCGGTTTTACATCTGTCAGAAGATCGAATTGAAGACTGGCATAAGCAGTTCGCTGAGGTTATAGCTCTTGTAGACCAAAAATTATTTCAGGATAATCTAACCAAAGCAGCTTCATCAGCTTCAAGAATCCACTACAAAAGGTTGAACCATCAGCTTCTTACCGCTCATAACTACTTTTGTAATAATCTTTTGGCCATTCAAATAAGTTTCATTTTTAGAACGAGAGTTGAAATCTTAAATCTTAATTTCATCCCGCATCGACAAGATTTGCCACAGCTTTGTAATCTATGTAATAGAAGAGAAAATGAAGATATTTACCACTTCGTTGCCAAGTGTCCCATTCTACAAGAGTTCCGAAGATTACACTTTGGAGTTAGCTTTCTTACTTTAGAAAAAAATTTTGAAATCCTAAATGGAGAAATGGGATGGTTGTGCCTAGTCAAATATGTTCAAGACGCTCTTAATTATAAAAATCAATTCCCTAGTTGATTGGCTCGATTACCTATTTATCTAATTTGTAATAACAGTATTTTAGTCCAATTAGGGTAAGTTCGGGCATTATGGCGCACCGGGCATTATGGCGCACCACTCAAATGTCATAGTTCCAAAATTCTAATTTAAATAAAAATAATGCAAACATATCAGTCTTTCCTTAACACGTGTCCAGAGAATATCGGTCGTCGATGCGACGAGATTCAGAGAAGAAAAAACAACTTAAAAAAAAATTGTTGCTTTTTTTGTGTGTTTTTTAATTTAGCTTTATTTTCAAATTCGTGTTTCTCGGTAAGTAGACAACGCAGGTGTTCGATGTAAAGAGCAAAATACAGAACATAGTTTCAGTTTTATTGTGTAACGGGAAATATTTGAAACGAAAAGAGATCTTAGGTTTTTTTGTTGATGTGTTTTAAATAAGTGTTTTCGGGTAATATGGCGCATATGCTATGAGGGCATTATGGCGTGAGTGCGCCATAATGCCCTTATGAAGTTTTTATATAAAGTGTAGTTTCATACCTTGATCTCTTCGGCTCTTCTAGTTTTTTTTATTTCTGTACGTGTTGCATAGCTATGTTATGATAGATACAAAGTGCATGTTTAAATAATCCACAATTATTTTAGAAATGCCAAATATCCACCCAACAAAAAAAGGGATTCGAGCCATTTACTTGCTGCTATTGAGGAGGTGCAAAAGAAGAAGAAGACTACACAATTACAACAAAAAAGGACGATTGGATGCAGTTGGTTTTTGTGGACAGTGGTCCCACAACTCCTGCACTGGATTTAAGAACACATGTGATCAATGTGGGCGTTCAAATCAGAAATAAAATTTCTGCGCCATATTGCCCTTAAGGGTGCGCCATATTGCCCGCATGTAGGGCAATATGGTTTTTTTTAAGCCTTTTTTGAATTAATTTTAATTTTATTTATTTTGTTGAATTACTATTTTAATTTCATTTATTTATGTTCCTATTTTGTCTTATTAAATAAAAAAAAATTGCTGAATTAAAAAATATTGCTCATTATAAAGTTATTTCAGATTTCCGTTAGGTGCGCCATAATGCCCGAACTTACCCTACATTTTTTTTTTTTTGTGTTTTAAATCACTTCAAAATTAATATTACATAATCTAGAAGGCTAATACCTGTAAAATAAATCCATTAAACATTAAATCTATTCTTGTGTTCCAAATCATGTCAAAATTGGTATTCCTAAATTGTATATTATATAAACTAATTTTTATTATAAAAACTATTTTGCTGTATATTGTATTTATAAACAATCTTGGTTTGTTAAATCAATAAAACTTATTCTAAACTTATTTGTGTATCAAATCACGTCAAAATTGAGAAACATATATTATGTAGAAATGAATATTGAGCTTTTTGAACAAGTTTTTTTATTTTGATAACTTGCATTTTTATTATATTTTAATTTATGTATATCATAAGAAATGTCATTTCAGGCAGACGGCAGCATTGCCACGACCTTACTCTTATATAAAATTTTGTAAAACCTTATGATGAAAAAAATAAAGAATATCTATCTATCTATCTATCTAGATTAAGATATACCAAGGATAAATTAATTTTTCTTAAAACCAGTTTATTGAAATGCAAGAGAAATTTTGTATGCACGACGCACCCCACCCCACCTTGTACCCACCCTAAATCCTATAGTGAGCCCAAGCAGGGGGGTTGCACCACCCATACACACCGTGGTGTGGCATACACCCAACCTCGCACCTACCCCAAATCCTACAGTGGGCCCAAGCAGGGCGGTTGCAGGGGGCAGCATGTCCCCCATACACACCCCACTGTTGCATACACCCAAACTCGCACACACCCCACAGTTACATATACCCAAACTCGCACCTACCATAATTATTACTATCAAAATAAGACCACTCAAGCAAAAAAAAAAACATAAATAAATTAAAATAGTAGTTGTGGTTATTTTCAATTTTCTCAAAAACTAAAAGGCATAAAATCATCTAGTTTTCTGTTTTTGATTGATTATTAATAAGTGCAACGAATTATTAAAAAAAAAATCATTTATAAACTTATGGTTTTGAAATATTGAAATTTAAAAAAAAAATTAACTTTTTTTACTCAAATTTTGAGTTTAAAATTAAATTTTTCAAAAACTATGCATAGTTTTGACTTGATTCAAAAACTGGCTAATAGAATCGAATGTTGGCTTTTAAAAAACGTATAATACTTAATTGTAAGTATTACCGTTATTTTTTAATTATTTTTTTCTATTTAACGTACATATTTTTTAAACTTTGTCGCCTGAGTTATCGTACTCTTGCCCACATTTTTGTGACACGTTTTATTGGGCCGCCATCTTGTTTTGAATGAAAATTTATATTTACGCGCTTAACTCGCGTATTTTTGATCCAGGAAGAAAAAGTTATAAGCAAAACTTTTAAAACAATAAATTTTAATGTCAAGAGTTAATGTTTAAGAGTTTTAGTATATTTTGTTAAAGAAAGTTGATATACATAACAAAAAAAAAATTAATTTTTTTTTCTTTGAAATTGAAGTATGTTATTGAAATTGTTATTTTTCATCTCTCATCTGAGTTATAATGATTCATTGGGACTAATAATATAAATTCCCGGGTACCCACCACCTGATAGGTACCCGGCAATGGGTCAGGTACCTGTGTACTGAATCATGTTTCGGTTACCGGGTAGTACCCGGAAATTCGGTTTCCCGGATACACAGGTACCACCAGTTCAGTGTACACGGTACCCGGCAGATCTAATAAATATTATTAAGTCAACTCAACTACCTGGTAAGTTTTGGGGGCATCAAGTAGAATTCAAATACGCGAATACAGTCAAAGATAGGGGCAAGCGCATCCACGCTGACATATCCTATACACATAACAAAATATTTCTTACAGTGTTAGATAATTTTTTGAAGTGTTTAATTGACTTGAAGTAGAAAGCAAAATTCACACAAAAGAAACACTGATAAATATCCTGCCTATTTTTGGTACAGTTGACATTGTTGTCACAGATAACAAAAAGCATTTTGCTCTGAAGCAACCAAATTAGATCTTACACGATTGGGGATTAAACTATACACCACACCTGATAACCATAGTACTACAAACGGTATTATAGAGAAAGTGCACAGTACCTACAATTACAGAACTGATATGACTGGATACCCACACCAGACGATAGAACAGATTATGCCTCACGCAATAAAACAGTATAACGAAACAATTAATATACATATACGAGTATATAGCTACGCACTTCACTGATAGGATGACTGGCTGATTGGATGACTGGCTGATGGACTGAATGACTCGGTAGACGGTTCAATTTCAACTTCGTTGTATCCAATTTTTTTTCCGAATATTTTTTTTCAACCACTTTTTTCTGGAGACGAATATTTTTAAAAAATTTTTTTCCACAATATATTTTTTAGCAAATTTTTTTTTCTGACCAAACTTTCTTTTCAAATTTATTTTTTTTTTTTTTTTGAGGACGAAATTTTTGTTTGACCAATTTTTTTTCTGATGTTTTTTTTTTTTTTTAATTTTTTTCAACCTTTTTGAAGACGAATATTTTTTCAAAAAAACTTTTTCCACAGTACCTATGTATATATTTTTTTCTGACCAAGATTTTTTTCAACCATAAAATTTGGTAAGAAATAAATTTTGAAAAAAAAGTTGTGTGGAAAAAATCTTCAAAAAAAGTTGTCAAAAAAATGTTCGTCTTCAAAAAAAAATGTTTTAAAAAGCAATATTGTCAAAAACACTGCCAAAAAAAAATGTCAAAAAAATTGTCAAAAAATGTTATGGCTGAAAAAAAAATTGTCAAAAAGAATTTTGTCGGTACAACGAAGTGGAAATTGAACCGAGTCATTTAGTCATAGTGAATGAACAAAAATAAAAATTGTCAAAAATAAATTATAAAGAAAAATTTCTTCCATTTCTACCATAAAGAAGATAATGAAAAAAATTGTCAAAAAAAGTTTGTGTCAAAAAGATTGCCAACAAAAAATATTGCCTAGACTGAATCATTCAATCATTTTATGAATCAATCGTTCCATCATGTAATCAGTGATTTAATAAGTCAACGATGCGTTTTTATATATTACATGAATTATTATAGTTTTATATATACTTTTATAGATATATTTATAAGTAGGTATACAAGAAACAATATTTTTGCAATTATTCTTTAAATGCAAAGAAAAATAGAAAATTAATTTTTTTAATAAATATTTCGTTTTGTTTAATTGAAGTGATCCGCCTAAGGCGCCTGTGGATATTGATAACTGATATAAGTTATTAATATCCACGGGCGCCTTAGGCGCCTTGCACCCACCTAGTGCATCCAATAGTGAACGAAAAACCAAATGAAATTTTTCACAACCATGATAAATACTCCTATAATATGACGTTATTAAGGAAAAACAGATAAGGCATTCCATATAAGAAACAAAGACAGGCGCGACAAGGTGTACAAAAAAACAACATGGTATACGAAAATCTGACAGAAAACAGACAAAAGGGAAACCTATATTTGTTAAGAGAAAAATAAAACAAAATAATGATAACGCGATAATCGACTCTAAAAATAAAGTTATACTCAAGGATACCTTAGGGAGCTAATTTTCGTTCTGATTCCAGATGATTATATTTACAATACTAATAGCAATACTTTGGACAGCTACTATAGACGCAGAAATACTCGTCAGAGGACTACATTCTGATAGAAAACGGAAATGTCGCAATTTTTAACAGCACGGGTGAAATATTTCATACCACCAATACAACTTATTATATTGGTGGTGGGAAATTGTTAATTATATAGATACCAAGCACAGTACCCAAAAGTTAAAATAGTTATGCATAGTTATGCACTCAATTTAGTAAACCAACTCTCCATATCCCGTAGAAAGACAGGGATTTATTTAATAGGGAAGGTTTGGAGGTGGATATCTGGGTCACCGGACAACGATAATCAAGTCAACACAGAAACAAAATTGATAGAATTAGTTAATTCAAATAATAAGCAGTATGAAGTTAACTCACAGATATTAAGGCCCATTAAGGAACTTGCCAACACTAAACATAGAAACAAAAAGGAACGCAACTACTTGTTGATCGAGCATATAATCATAGAACTCACGGAAATAATAAACACCATAAATAAATAATTTTAACTGCAGGAGAAGTGATTATAAATGATAATGTATATCATGGTACACAATTGATACAGTTTACTGACACTGTAATTATTAAAGATTAAAGATAAGAATTTTGATGTAAAATTAAATACACATATTAAGATAATCAAGGAGTAGGAAATTAAATTATTAAATATCTAGAATCAAGTGATAAATTATTGAAATTTACAAATGCCGATTATTTATAGGTATGTCCAACCATACGTTAAAAATGTAAAAGATCATCCAATAATTTGGGGACTTACAATAAATACAAATAGTTGTACTTGTATTCTTTTCTATATATAAACTTATCATCTTCAAAATAAACAACAGCAGAAATAATCAGGTTGACATAGAAATATCCTTGTCTGAAACACAAGCAAGTGTTTGAAAGAACTCAGGGGAGCTCAAACTTGAACGTTCGGGACTATCATCTACTGAGGAGTTAATTCCATTAAACTTGAGAATTTGCCAAAGAAAATGTCACACGCACACTCCGACTCCATTAGAGTAACTTATTTTTAATATTGTAAACCTAATATAATAACATTTTATTGTTATTTAATAAGTTGTTTTTTAAATAAATAGTGTGATGTGCTTTTAGCTTTCCAGCCGAGGTTATGCTCGTCGGATCGCCAAGGTTCCGCCTGAAGAAAAACACTAAACTTCAGCAATAAGGTTCACAATTTCTTTATTATTTTTATTCTAAAATAATCTATCTATATATATAAAAATGAGTTTGTTCGTTTGTGCTCTCATAAATACCGAATGAGGAAACATATCAACTTCGTTGTTTCAGTATGTGATACATAAGTAGTAATACATAAACTAAGTACTTCTTTTAAATCGGGTTTTATGTTTCTCTGGTTTTATATTATCGTATAGGGTCCCTCTGTGTTAACACCTCTAAGACTGTAGAATAAAGCTGGTTCGGCAGGTTTACGCTTTTCGAATACCGTGGGATACTCTTTGGGTCGCCTGTTAGGTATAAATCTGGGAAAATACAAGCGTAATTAGTAAAAGCGAATTTGGTAACACTAGTGAACACACAGGTATTAATACGGCCCCTGGTGGCACGCAAAACATCAGGCAATAGCTCTGGTCGATCAGCAGGTATTTGTACGGCCCCTGGTGGCATGCAAAACAGCAGGCAATAGCTCTGGTGGATCAGCAGGTATTAGTACGGCCCTTGGTGGCACGCAAAACAGCAGGCAATAGCTCTGGTGGATTAGCAGGTATTATAGTACGGCCCCTGGTGGCACGCAAAACAGCAGGCAACAGCTCTGGTGGATCAGCAAGTACTAGTACGGCTCCTGGTGGCACGAAAATAACCTAATACCCTTGAAACCTCCTACCACTGGTGGGGGAAGTTCCAGGGAGATAATATTTTTTAACTAATTACCTCCGTGAGACGTTCTGCTGCTGGACACCGACTGACTCGCAATTTGCAAATGTTATCTTTCTGTGTTTTAATAATTGATGAATACTTTCACCACAGCGGAATGTGTTTTTGGTAGTTTAGTGCAGGTTGCCTTATGCTTTTTCGTGGGATAGCTGAGTGTGAATTATATTTTTGGAAAGAGTAAAATTGTGTTTGAAAGCATGTAAGATATGTCGGCTTTTGTTGTTGATGGCAAACATTGGCGATGGCGCTGTTGGCCACATGTTTGTTTAAAAGAAATATAGATAGCATGTAACACTTCGTTACAGTAGTTTTACAATTTGTTAACTCAATGCACAGACGACTCGAATTCATATCACACCGGTTAGTAGCCGTCATCTGTGTTTTTGATATATCTATTTGATATGAGCATATTTGTGTATGTAGATTTATATGCCCTTTTCCCGAAGCTTTTGCTTTATTTTTTTTATTTCAATAGCTTCTTTGGGAACCGCTAATGCTGAATGATAAGTTCTTATACGGCTGCGTTATTTTTCTGTGTTTATTTTTACAATTCTCCGTTTCTGTTCAAATTCTTCCGACCTTACTGCATTTATCCACGCATTTCGATCTCAACAATTTTATCTATTTATTCTAATCTTTTTTCTTGAGGTTGGTCTTCGGTGATGGCCAAAGGAATAGATAACAACCAAAAGGAATCACACCCTTAATTATTAAAAATGCTATCGGAAGCATTCGGCGCCGCGCCGGCGCGGCGGTACAAATCCATAGGCTATCCTGAAGTTATCATTAATGAAACAAAACCGTTGCTAATGCTGTTGTCTTCTATATTTCTGTTTGCATGCAATATGATGCAAGAGCGAGACATGATATTCTGTGTCTGCAATTTACTACTTTGACCAATGGTGATGATAACTGCCGATGATGACGAAGAGTATATACAACACTCATTTCTGAAAAAAGGCTTTGTATAAGTTAGCACCATAACACCCTAAAAATTGTTAACCAAAACTAAAGAATTGGTAAGCAAGTTACAGTTAAATCATACCCTACGAAATTGTAGGTACCAAATTTTTCGAAAACATATTACCTGGGGCCTGTTTCACAGAACATACATAACATACATAACATACATAACATACAATAGTTTCTCGATCATACATCACATACAATTTTCCGTTTCACAGATTCCATTGAAAGAGTTGTATAATATTTATAATTGTTGTATGTGATGTATGATTTTACATTTCATGCATTGATTGAATCCATCCTTTTTTGACATTTGTTGAAAAAAATATTGAGCACAAACAAAATAATTTTTTAAGCTTAATTTAATTAAAAAATATCATTTTAAACGACGCGGATTTAATTTTTGAGGACGATGAGTCTCTTGATCTTTGGGTTGGCAATTTGGCATTACAAGACGCCCAGAATATTCTTTTCAAGAATAAATTTTAACATGGAAGATCCATGTTTCGTGGAAAAATTTAGAATGCCTTCCTCATGTGTTCAATTCTTTCTAGAGCGATTGGGTTCTCATATTGCACATCCAATGAATTGCAGTGGTGCTTCGAAGGCCTCAGTATGTCGTTGTGTAAATAAAGTTTGCACCTTAATTTCGCAAAAATTATTATTTGAGTAAATAGTAAAAACCCGCCAGCATTTCCTGGAGTACCGTTAGCTGCAGCTCCTTTTCTGTCTGAAAAAAGAAATTTAAAAAAACGCAAAGCAAAATTATTATTGAATTTCATAACTTTTTTTATTTCAAAAGTAATAGTAATAATTTTATTTGAATAAAAATAAACAACTTACTTTTTTGTATTATCTTTCTTTTCGCAAAAATCTGTTGAAATTTAAATTTTTTTTGATATAACAAAGGGTATGAAATTTCAAATACACTGTACAGTGTACACATACAAATGTATGATAAAATTCTGTGAAACAGCATAAATACTGGAAATTTCCAATCGATTCCCCTCACATACATTTGTTGTATGACAGCGTTGTTACAAAAATTCTATGAAACAGAAATGATGTATGAAAACAGTCAAAATCATACATTTTATGTAATGTATGTTCTGTGAAACAGGCCCCTATTCGTAAACAAGATACGATTATGTTCTCTTTTGCATGAACTGCATGATATATGCTCTGCGATGTGTTTTGGAGGTCAAGTGGAGAGTCCTTGGTCACTCTATGACTATTTATTTTTGGAAGTCGTCAGTCGAGCGAAGATTAATTGTAATAAATGTCTGCTTATGTATATAAAAAATATAAGTAAAGTCTTTTTCTTTTACTTATGCCTATATTAGTTTCTATATCCTTGTTGATTCTGCAGCATATTACGAACTCTGATTAAAAAAAACAGGCCAATTTCTAAGTGCTCTGAGCTAAACAAGAAACAACAAAACAATTTTTTGAAACTCACACTGCTACGAACTATAAAACAATAACGTAGGTAGGTTTATTTAAATGTTGGTATATTAACATAGTACATATAAACATAGATTTTTTTCGGGTGGAATTTTTTATTGAGGCAAATTATTTTTGAAAGTGTTTGCACAAGTTAAAAAGTTATTCATTGAAGCAACTCCTTACTACTTGTTCCTTTACACTGGCACTTCAATTTTCAATTAGCTTATAATCTCTCCATTTAGGTACATATACAATATACATACATTAAATGAACACATCCCACAAAAATTCAAATGTATACGCCAGACATAGAATGGGGAATTAAGTATACAAGTCGGAATTCGTTTTCGAAATGGTTTTAATTTGAAATACACAAACATCAGATATAGTATAACTTGTAGTCGAACCGGATAAAAACACCACACGTTCTAAATCACCCTAGAAATAACCGAGCTAGTAGAACATTGAATTGCATATTTGAGTAGGTTTGGGTGGAGTGGCAACACTGGCTGTGCTGTGCAAAAGTGTAAAATTATAGTTCCCGATAAAATATTCTGTTTTATTTACAAAATATCGATACAAAATTGATTTGCTTTCAAAAAAGACCACTAACTTTGAAACTGCATGTGAGTTGTTTAAGTTTTTTAATTTTTTAACTCTTTTACAAAGAAAATAAGTGAAAAAATAAAACCTATAACCAAAACTACCACAACCGAAACAACGGTACCGGATGAATAAGCGAAAGCACCAACTGACATCCCCAGAAACAGCCATATTTATCTCGAAAAAGAATAAAAACATCGATATGGATAAACCGATAAGCTCCATGTCTATTAACGACCTAAATATTTTGTTTGATCGTAAACTAAAAGACATAGCCACAAAAAGTGATCTAAATGAACTTCGAGAAGATCTTGCAGATGTGAAGAGGGAAAACCAAGACCTGAAAGCGACTGTCAAAGAATTAGGTGCAAAGTGCATTTTTCTCCAAAATGAAATTGAGCAGATCAAAATTGCCGCAAATGACTGCAACTTAGTTTTCAAAATGGGAAAAACAAATGGGGACCAAGTGCTTGAAGTTGAAAACATTTGCAAAAATCTAGCAAAATCACAAAACATAATTGCATCTCAACAAATTCACCAAATTAGCAACAACAACACTAAGACAGCTACATTCATAGCCAAGTTTGAAAGTAAACATTCCGCATTCCAAGTGCTCAAGGAGGCTAAGAGCCTGAGAGGATCGGGAGTATCCATAAACAGAGACTACCCACTGGAAGTAAGGCAGAGGCGCGGACGGCTCTTACAACTGAGGAAACAACTACGTGCAATCAACACAAAATCAAAAGCTTTTCTTCGCGACGACAGACTAGTGGTTGATGGTATCGCAATTCGATGGGACGAAAGATCTGGATTTGTCTCTGAGCAGGAAAACGGTTTAAATATCGTTTCTGAAACTCATAAATTAAAAGAGACTTCTTCTTGAAGATACATTCCGAGATGATACAGCAAAATAGAGGAGCTAAACGTGGAACTGATTAACAAAAACAAATGCCAGACTGTCAAATGTCAAATGATAGAGACATACATGGAGCTGGTGGCAGCCATGAGACTATAGGTGGCGTTGGTGGCGATAGAAGGGAAAATGAAGTTGTGGACAGGGTGGTACAAAATGTTAAAAACAATTAGGAAAAAGCCGTCTGTCAGATGCTTAGAAATACAAATTTAAATATTCTTAGTTATAATATTGCTGGATTAGGAAATAAGATTAATATATCAGATTTTATAAAATTTGTTAAAAAGCATGATATTTTTGTATTAATTGAAACACATATTACAGAAGATCATGTTAATAATTTTAGTATGTATTTTAATGAATTCAAATTAAAATGGACTCATGCAGAGAGATCAAATGTTAGGGGACGGGCAAGTGGTGGAATCCTCATGGGATATAAATTAAGTCTTAAGAACGTGGTGTGTTGCTTAAGAAATAATTATGGCCTGGATTTTATGGAGATTAATGTAAATCACCACAAACTGATATTAGTTCCAACGTATTTAAACTGCAACAACTGGGATTCTCAATATAATGAACTTATAGATAAACTGAACAATAATGCATTCACGAATGTATTGCTTATCGGTGACTTCAATGCCAGAACAGGTTCCGAAACTAGTGAAAACAAACTTTGGGAAGGAGTTCGTAGATCAAGGGATACTGTAATCAACCGTGAGGGGAAAAAATTGATCGACCTTTGCAACTCGTTTGGACTTGGGTTATGTAATGGTTGCTCTATCAGTGACAAGGAAGGAGACTTTACGTTTGTTAGTCATCAAGGAAGCTCTGTCATAGACTATGGACTGGTAGGAGGTGATTGGTGTGAACTAATAAACGATTTCGCAGTAATAACCCAGATATTTTCTGACCATCTTCCAATTGAAATAAGTATTCGAACGCCCTATCCTAGAGAACATGATGAAAATGCAACAACTCATCCAACCAAATACAAATGGAAAGCTGAGTTCGCCAACAGGTATAAAACGTCTTTAAATGAAAATCTTGCATGTCGAACAATTAACAATACTGAAATTTTGCCGGTTGAAGAATTAAACAACATTATTTTGGATTCGATTCCCAGAGCGTGTCTATCTAAAAAGAAAACATCAGGATTTGTTTTTAGAGAAAAATGGTTTGATAGGGAATTGTTCGAGTTACGTAAAAAATCATTTGCATGGTTGAGAGTTTTTAGAAGAAATCCACAAAATGAGTTTTTCAGACGCAAATACCTTGGGGCCAATCAAGAGTACAAAAAAATGTGGGAAATAAAGCGCCGAACTCATGCCATGGATGCGGCAAGAGCAATTTCTGACTGTGGCAACGCGTCCGAATTCTGGAAAGCAATACGGCAGATAAACAACAAAGGAAAAATGAACGGCCCAATACCAATTGATCCTCAAATACTGGTGGAATACTTCAGAGAAACAACGAGGGATAACAACATCAATATGTTCCAGTTTGCAGTTCCATATAACCAAAATGACACATTGGACATCGCATTTGCGGTTACTGAAGTAGAAGCGGCACTCAAGGACTCAAAAAACGACAAGGCTCCTGGATCGGATGGTATTCCCGTTGAGTTTTTTAAATTTAGCACCCCAGAATTCATTCTCAAACTAACAGATGCTTTTAATATAATACTTGATTCGGGAATGGTTCCTGAGTTTTTTAATAAAGCCCTTCTAAACCCAATTCATAAAAAAGGGGAAATCACCAATCCATCAAACTATAGAGGTATCTCAGTATTGAATGCATCAATGAAGATACTTACACGCATTTTGAGCAAAAGGTTATACTCCTGGATCCAGGAAAATAATATTTTAAGTGAAAACCAGGCTGGGTTCAGAAAGGATTATTCCACAGTGGATCAAATTTATGTTCTTACTAGTGCCGCGGAAATAGCGATTAACAAGAAGAAAAAACTCTATGCATTTTTTATTGATTTTAAATCAGCCTTCGATACGATTGATAGAAAAGCTCTTATGTTTAAGCTATACAATAAAGGAATGTCATTAAAGTTTGGAAGGATCATCGAGAGTTTGTACGCTCATACAACCTCAGCTGTAGTTAATGGAACCGGAAGATCAGAAGAGTTCCAAGTCGAAATTGGGCTCAGACAAGGCTGCAATTTAAGTCCTCTTCTATTTGCTTTATTTATAGATGATATAAATGAGATTTGGAACGGTGGAGTAAGGTTGTCTGACACGCTGATTTTAAGCCACTTAATGTTTGCCGATGACATTGTTGCATTGTCTGAGTCTCCGCATGGACTACAACTAATGATTAACAGGCTAGTGGATTATTGCGACAAATGGAGACTTCAAGTTAACCTCGAAAAATCCAAAATAATGATCTTTCGCAACGCAGGGGGGCGAAATTGCCAAAATGAAAAATGGAAATTTAATAACCATGACGTTGAAGTAGTAAACGAATACACCTACTTGGGAATGCTTATAACAAGGAATCTCAACTTTAAAAAACATATGACAGTCAAGCTCGGAAAATCTAAATCTGCCATAAATGCGACCTGGAGGAGTATCATGGCCAGTAAAGAGCTGGATTCACGTTCAAAATATCGAGTATTTGAGTCAACATCAAAAGCTATTATGTGTTACGGTGCTCAAAGTTGGGGACAAAATGAGTACGAAGAAGTGGAACAACTTTTAAGATACTTCTTGAAAAGAATTTTTAAGTTGCCCCAGTCTACGCCAAACCACGTTCTTTACCTAGAAACTGGATTATCCCCTTTCTTCATAACAACCCTCAAAATGCAAGTTGATTACGCCATAAAAACTCTTAAGATGGACGATAGACGCTTGCCTAAAATGATCAGTATGCTGATAATAAGAAAGAAAATCTCATGGTATGTCCAATGGAAGCGGTTGGCAGAGTATTGTACCTATTTTTTAAATCTGCAGACTGATAACATCGATTCTTTGAAGGCCGATGTATACGAACTTATAAAGGAAGTTGACATGAGAAAAAGGCGTGACTTTGAGACAATGGCCAGGTCATCAACGCAACGCATTATATACGCCGAACTCAACCACAACTTAATGCATCTGAACTACTTTAATTCGATATACTCAACAGAAGAAATACGCTGCATTATAAAAACAAGAGCAGAGATAATTCCATTAAATTTTATTCCACATAGAAATGAGCTTTCCGATATTTGTGGATTGTGTAATATGAGGGTCAGAGAAGATGTCTTCCACTTCTTGGGAAGGTGCCCTATCCTAGCAGAAATCCGAAGATTTGTTTTTAACAAAAGTAACCTAAGCCACGTTGAAATGAAAAACATATTAAATGGTGAAAGCTGGAAGAAACTTTGTACATACGTAAAATGGGGATTGAGATACAGAAAAAATATTATTGATGAACTATTTTAATAATCAAATATCGAAATAACATAAATGTATATATTTTATTAAAAAATAAAACTATAATTTACTTATTTAAACATAAAATTGTCACTCTGGCAGACGGCTCAGGCCATGCTTATTTATGAAAGTGTAACAAAATAGCATTATGTAATTATGGTAAATAAAGTCATTATAAATCTAAATCTTTGAGTAGGTTTGGAAGAATAGTATTTTATTTAAAAATTTAAAAGGCCCAATGATAGGTATGTACTTTAAAAGCTAAGGAGCAAAGCTGTAGCTCTAACAATGCAAATGTAAGCAAACACCCTTGAATATTTCTTGCTTTTAAATATAAAGTTGCTTTTTACTACCGCCGTATTTTATATTGTAACTGAAACAACTTTCTTTGTTTCTTTTATTCCGAAAGAAGAATTTTGGTTATATTATGTCCAATGGCCAAGTACTGTTCCTTACTTTAGGTAAGCCATATTATCCAACCACCACGGTGCCCAAGTATTAACTCACAATACAGATATATTTTTGAATGCATTAGTAGTTATAACTACATATTATGTCTGTATTGTATAAGTACGTAAGGGCAACATTTTTCAAAACTTTATTATGAATGGTATGGTATGAAATAGAAGTGTGCAGAAAAATTGAAATACGAAAAACGCCTGGTTAATGGTGGCTATCATTTTGAAAGAAATGGCCTTGTTACGACGGCGGCGATAAGAAAATGCAGAACAACAACGTAGCACCGGCTCGGCTGGTGTTGGTGTCAAAAATACTTGCATGCTTGCACTACCGCCCGCCGCGCCGCCCCGCGCCGCCTCGTCGTTAAAATTCATTACACTAGGATATCACCTTTAACATTTTGCTTTTAGGTTTCAACTTTTATGACATCCAAGGGCTTTCTTTAGCATAGAGTTCTTGTATTTCTACATTGCCTCTGCTTCTTCGTGCAGATTCCTTCTCAGAGCCAACACCTTTCAGGTTAATTCATGTATAATGTATGCAATTTTCTGTTTACAGCCCAACCAACTGCTGTACAAATTTCCAATTTAATTTTCATGACTGGCGTCTTCTTCTTTTTATCACTTAAACAATATGCACGCTGACTGTAAACATGGTTGTTAAGGGATGAGAAAGTTGCCTCTGATGTAACAAGACAGCTGCCTTTTAAATCATTTCAAATATTACTGCTTCTATGAGTACCATTGCTTTTATTGTACTTTGTACACTTTTATACCGAAATAAGATGGCATTTGGAAATGTGAACATCGGTGCTCCACCCTGTTAAGGTCAACAAATTTGCTTCTATGTATGTATGCGCGATTGTATCAGTGTTTTGAAGTCAGAATTAAAAAAATATTTTTGCTTTTGAAATAAATATGTAAATAACATATACTAAACATTATTAAGTTGAGACTTTATGTTAGGAATATTGTAGGGTATCGCTATAATCATGAGTGGATACAAAAATGAGTCTAAGGATTTTATTTCTTTAATGCTATTCAATGAGTAAAAATATAAAAATTATTTAAGAAAATAGTTTTAGAAATTATACATTTCCTTAAAAACATTTAAAAGCAAAAACCTTAATACCTATGGAAAGTTAACATAAAGTTTAAAACTACACTTAGCCTCATATTATTTAGTCGTTTAATCTAGATTCAAATATTAATCCAGATATATTTAATCCAATTCTATATTATTCACACATTTAATCAAAACATTAATTCAATTTTGGTATGTTATATCAGATTAATGGATTAATTTTAGGGTTGAAAGTTCTTTTTATTATAATACTAAATATAAAAAATATCCACATCGCGTTATTTCATGTTTTGGCATCGTCAATTGGCCACCAAAGTCTTTCGATATGACACTGTTAGATTTTACTGTGTTTACGCGAATATACAGGGTGAGTCATGAGCAATGCGACAAAATGCTAGTGCGTGTAGGTTGCGTTGAGACAAGAAAAAAATCGTATGGGAGTCGGGGGGTTCTATTCCCCTCCGTTTAGCCGGGAGGGGCAATTTTCGAAAAAACTGACTTAAAATGGGAAAAAAATTATTTAAAATCAACGGCTTCAAGCCAATAACTTTTTCTTTCATTCTGTGTTTAAATAAATCTATTCTAAGAAATAGTTTTTGAAATATTAATTTTCTAAGTCAAAATTTTGTTGAAAATTAAATTTTTTGGCGCTTCCTCAGTACAAAATGTACTCTAACTCTTAAACCAAAGCTGTTATCGAAAAAAGTTATAAAACATTTTTTGTAGAAAATTTGTCGTTTTAAAAGTTTTCCCTACAACTTTTTCTTCTAGGATCAAAACTACGCAAGTTATGTGTGAAATCCAAAAATTTCGTAAAAAACAAGATGGCGGCCAAATTAAATGAGGCACAAATGTGGAAAACGTAAAATTGAGCTTGTGTGATGTTACACTTTCAGTTTTCATGGGCAACGAAAAAAAAATTGCACCATCCCAATATGTAGGTATGTATAATGTATTTTTTCGAAATTCTTACTTTAAACAACATAAACAAGTTTTTTGGACCAGTC
Source organism: Syrphus vitripennis (assembly GCA_958431115.1). Taxonomy (NCBI): domain Eukaryota; kingdom Metazoa; phylum Arthropoda; class Insecta; order Diptera; family Syrphidae; genus Syrphus; species Syrphus vitripennis. The sequence goes on from OY288109.1 coordinate 58,187,154, forward strand.
TCATAACTCATTGCACAATTTGTTATCCAATAATTTGAGACCACTTCTAATTTTATTTTTTTCCGTCTTAAAACATGACTAATTTATTTTTTCATGTCTCATCTGGTTCATTGGGACCAATTATATGAATTCCCGGGTACCCGACACCTGACGGGTACCCGGCAATGTGTCGGGTACCCGGGTATCTGGCTACCCGGGTAATACCCGGAAATTTAGTTACCCGGGTACCAAGGTACCCGGTCAGTGTACCGGGTACCCGGTCGAAATCAAGAGCTCTAATTGCTATTGACTTAGTGTGATAGTAGCAAGTAAATTGTTGACAAACTATGAAAATTTTAGTTATATCAATGTGTTGAAAAAGATTCATGCTAAACTCTTAAATTGAGGTTGTTTTAATTTTTCGTCTCAGTATTTATTAGATGCTAATGGTTTAAAAATTAAGCGAGAGCATAGACCAATAATTTTTTAAATATAACAAATATTTCAAAGGAAACAAAGGAAAAAAAGTTTTTAAGCTTGTATGACGAATTTGCAGTCACGCTGTCCAAAATTGCCCACAAATCTAACACCAAAGCCAAAAAAAGGTGCATAAGTCTCCCGTAGCAAACAACAATACTAATGATTTCCAAGAAGAAAATGAGTGCCTTCTTCCGGAGCTAACCAACATCAGGTACCTACAGCTACAATACCCTGTCATCGAGTGCGGCATTAAAAACAACCAACCCCAATGCTGCTTTTGCGGCTCATCTACATTTGCATACTTCGTACTGGGTACTGCAAAATTATTCCATGATTCTTCTTTGTGTAGAGTGAACCAAATGTAGAAGTGAGCTTATGAGAAACAATAAAAAGGGTTGGGAGAGGTTTGATGTTGAAAGTGAATGCATGCTACTCCAGCAATTGTTGGCCCCACAGCTAGCAATCGCAATCGCAAGTTACACTTCGAGCAACGGTGAGCTTAGTGCTCCGCTGGACTGTTGGCCAAAAATGTTGTACCTAAGATGTGATGTGGTAACAGTTCTTTTGTTCGCTGAAAAACATTGGAGAACCATTATGGAATGGGTCCAGTGGCCCTGGACTGAGAGAGATTTTGTACTCCACGTCCTTGTTGATGACTATAACGACGTCGTCGTCTACTTGGCTCCCTCGCCATCTATCCGTATGCCGTTCATTTTGGTTTGGAGATTCTTCAGAGCGTCGAAATTACATATTCAAGTCGCGATCACAGGGTTTTTGTCTGGCACGTGAAGGAGATATTGCTGCATGGTGATGATGCTGGTTCTGCATGCACAGCAGAAATTCAATTTGATTTTCACTAAGAAGAAATGTATTTTTCTTTTAAAGAAAAGCGTAAAATAAAAATGAAATATAAGAAATTTCTTTTTCCTTTGAAAAAATCTTCAGAAACTTTGCACGAATTGATTTGG